>SKCR01021028.1:0-130598 GCA_019454045.1 Zanthoxylum bungeanum | reverse complement strand
TAAGAATTCTGAAACATTGTATGTTTGATCGATAAGTAAATGATATGAGGATGGTAAAAGGCTACAGTATCAGAATTCGAAGTAATGAATATATTCATATGTTTGATGTATGTACGTATGTGTATGGAGATTCAGATGATAAATCATTATTTATCATGTATATGCTTGTTTATATGAAATCGTGTGATGAGTTTGTGTCACGTGATATGTGTGTATGTCTGTATGTGTATGTTTTCGTGGAACAAATGAATGACCAGAAAACTGGTGTGAGCATAAGATATTATGAAATGTGTTTGCTAAGTTTATTATCGTATGTATGTATATTGTGAAAGAGACTGAATGAGTTTGTAAGCATGAGGTACTAGGCATGTATCTAAGCACAAATTATGAAAAAATAATTTGCATGAATGAAAGAGAAGTGAGCTATGGTGCTAGAGAAATTGAAGAGACAAGGGCTCTGTCTAAGGTGCTAGAGAAATTGAAGAGACAAGGGCTCTTGAAACCTTGGATACCAAACCATTACCCAATCCCCTACCATCACATTATAACCTAAGCCTTTACTGCCACTTCCACCAACAAAAAGGCCATGACACCGACAACTGCGCCCGACTCCGCCATGAAGTCCAAGACCTAATAGACTCCAAGAAAATACCCAACCCAGAAACAGAACAGCCCGATACACACAGAAACCCCTTACCCAACTACCGTGCCGTACCACCACCAGCCGACATGATCAATTCTGGCCTCCCAGAAGACCTTGTCCTAAAATCCTTTCCCCCTCAAGCCTTTTGCCTGGGAATCTGGGATAGTACTAGTGAGGATGAGTCTGAGCAGAAGAAAAATTTTTGGCTTGATTTCTCTAGCAGTGATGAGGAGGAAGTAAGGGGAATGACACGTAGCGGTCGTTTTTATAATGATATGGCGGAAAAGGGTAAGGAAGCATTGACGGATGGTAGAGAAGTGGTTGAGACTGCAGAAAATACTGAAGGGGATATAGTGCTGAGGCAATTGAGGAAGACTAAAGCACAAGTGAGTATCTGGGAACTATTATGTGCATCTCGGGAGCATAGACAGGCTATGGTTGAGGCCTTGAGCAAGATTGTGGTACCGGAGGATGCCAACCCCGCAATGTTTGTTGGGTCAGTTCAGAAGGAAGCTTTGCAGATATCTTTTTCTGAGGATGATCTCCCGCCGGAGGGGAGGAATCATAATAGACCTTTATTTATCAGGGCCGAAGTGAGGGGCAAGAAAACTTCATGTGTGATGGTGGATGACGATTCGTCCATCAATGTGTGCCCGTTGAAAATTCTGGCGAGATTGGGTATGAAAGCAACAGACTTGGACCCCTCCAGTATGACTATTAAAGCTTATGATGACAGTAAGCGGGGAGTTGAGGGTACCTTTGTGGCTATGGTCAAGGTAGGGCCGATTGAAGATGAGGTTGAGTTCACAGTACTGGACATCCCAGCCACTTTTGCCTTATTGTTGGGAAGGCCTTGGTTTCACAAACTTGGGGGCGTGCCTTCCACTTTGCATCAGATGATCAAATTCCCGTATGAGGGAGAAATTGTTACCATCCGGGCCGAGTTAGATAATGCCGTGGCTGCCTTGGAGATACTACCTTTCACAAGGTTCCAGGTATCAGCCACTTTTGAGGAGTGGGTGGATCCTAGAGTGGCTAGGATTATGGAGAAAATGAAGTTTGAGCCAGGTAAAGGTTCAAAATTGCCGGATTTCAGAGGACAGACTACTCGGAAGGGTTTAGGGTGACATCAGGGAAATTGCTTGGTCATACAGTGGGAATGGGCGGAATAGAGGTAGACTCCGAAAAGATCAAGGCAATCACAGAAATGCCTGCACCGAAGACAGTAAAAGAAGTCAGGGCATTCTTGGGAAAGATTCAGTACATCAGTCGGTTTATTGCCAAGTTGACATCGGTATGTGAGCCTATCTTCAAACTGTTGAGAAAAGATCAGCCAGTGAGATGGAATGAACAGTGTCAGACTGCCTTCGACAGAATCAGAGAGTACTTGGTGAAGCCACCCGTATTGAAACCGCCGAGGCCGGGTAGACCTTTGATATTGTATTTGGCTATAGAATCAGAAGCATTGGGAGGTATGATGGTACAGGCAGATGAGACAGGGGTAGAACATGCAGTTTATTATCTGAGTAAGAAGATGCTCCCGTATGAGGCTCGATATCAGGAGGTTGAGAAGATATGTCTTGCAGTGGTATGGGCTTCCAGAAAGTTGCGACATTACTTCCAGTCTTACAAGATCCAGGTGGTGGCAAAGGAGAATCCTCTGAAATATCTTCATTCAGTGCCTTCACTAGTGGGAAAACTGGGCCGATGGTTGGTATTGTTGACAGAGTTTGACATTGAGTATATCACCTCCAAAATGATCAAGGGACGAGCAGTAGCGGAGTTTCTGGCATTGCAACCTGTTGATGGGGATCAGTATAAGTTTGAGTTTCCAGATGAAGAGATCCAAGCAATAACAGTTCAGAGATGGAAGATGTATTTTGATGGAGCAGTGAATTACAAGGGAGCCGGAATTGGGATCGTGATAGTAACCCCCGAGGGAGAGACTCTACCTTTGGCTAAGAGGCTGACATTCAGAGTGACTAATAACATGGCTGAGTATGAAGCATGTGCTTTTGGCCTGACAGCATTGATAGCCTTGAAGGCCGGGAGTGTGGAAATCTACGGAGATTCTATGTTGGTAGTCCAGCAGATGCGAGGAGAATGGGAATTGAAAGAGGAACGGTTGAAGCCTTACCTTTTTCACCTCAGAAAATTGTCTCGATCTATCATGCAAATACTTGACCTACCCTATGACGGCACTTATTTGTGTGATGACAGATTTCCATCACATAGTAATTCTTTTAGGTTTCCAATTCATTATACATGGTTCATGTATCATGTTTAATTTTATTACTAAATATTTGATGATTTTAATGTGATGAATGTAAAATAAATATTTATTTTATTTCATCTATGGTTTCGTTGATTATTGCTATTCTCTCAAATGCCGAATTAACGGGAGAAAACAATGTAAAATGGAAAACTAATATGAACGCCATCTTGGTCTATGAAAACCTTAAGTTTGTCATGACGGAGGAATGTCCTCATGAGCCAGCCAGAAATTTTGGCCAAGCTGTGCGTGATGCCTACCAAAAATGAGGCGCGATCAATGAAAAAACATGCTGCTACTTGCTAGTATGGATGTCCAAGGTTCTTACTGTAAAACATGACCCATTGGCTACAATATCTTTGATGATAGAGTCATTGCAGGGCATGTTCGGGTAGCCTTCGGAGCGACAACATCATGAGGCTATGGTCTTAGTAATGACCACAAGGATGAATGAAGAGACATAAGCCCGAGAGCACGTCTTGAGGATGATGAACTATCTCAACACGGCTGAAACTCATGGAGCTCGTAATGATGAGTGTAGCCAGGTGACCATGATTATGGAAACTCTTCCGAAGAGTTTCCTATAGTTTAAAAGAAACTATGTTATTAATAAGTTGACTTTTAGATTGACTCGGCTGCTTAATGAGCTCACCCATTACCAGTCCATACTGGTGGATCTTCTTAAACCTAGTAGAGAGACATATGTTGTCAAATCTTCTAAATCTGTAAAGAATAAGGAGAAAGGCACTAGGAAGGCTAAGGCAAAGCCTATGAAGAAGAACATGAGAAGCTCCAAGGATGGGCATTGGAAAAAGAACTGTCTTAAATATCTTGCTGAGCGGAAGGATAAAAAGGCCACAAGTAATATGATATACTTGTAATTGAATTTTTATTAGTGAAGGATGATAAATCCGCTTGGATTGTTGATTCTGGAGCTGCTAACCATGTTTGTTCTTCTTTGCAGCTACTTGACTCATGGAGGGACCTTGCTGAAGGTGACTATACCGTGAGAGTCAAGTCAAAGGATGTCGTTTCAGCAAGAGCAGTGGGAGTTTCAAGTTTAAAATTTTCAATTAATAGTTATTTACATTTGAACAATGTGTTATTTATTTCTATTTTTCGCAGGAATTTGATTTATGTCTCTAAACCATTGGATGACTGTTTTTCTATTTTGTTTAATAATAATTTGGTTATTATTGCAAGAAATAGATTAACTATGTGCACATGAAACTCATAAATAATTTATAAGTGTTAAGGCCGTTAACACATAATTCACTGCTCAACACTGAAATATTTAAGGTTGAAAAACCTAAAACAAAACGGCAAAAGATTTCTCATGATGACACATATCTATGGCATCTGAGACTTGGTCATACTAACCTTAACCAGATAGATAGGTTGATAAAGAACGAAGCTTTAAACCAGTTAAAGCTTGGAACTTTACCCGTCTGGAATCTTGTCTAGAAGGAAAGATAACCAATAGACCTTTTACTAGAATAGCACTTGAGATAATACATTCGGACATTTGCGGACTGATGACTGTAAGAGCCTGAGGAAGTTATGAATATTTTGTCACATTCATTGACGATTATTCTAGATATGGTATGTTTACCGAATGCAGTTTAAGTCATATACATTGGAAAAGCTCAAAGAGTATCGTGCTGAGGTTGGGAACCAATTAGGTAAAATTAGGGGTGAGCAAAACCGGTTTCGGTTCCTTATGGAACCGGAACCTACCCGGAAAAAATCGATTCCTAACTAAGTGGAACAAGAACCGAACCAATTAATAGGGTACCCTATTTAATCGGTTCCAATTCGGTTCCGCGCGGAACCGAAACCTATCCAATTAAATAGGGTACCCTATTAATTGGTTCCAATTCGGTTCCGTGTGAAACCGAAACCTACCAATTAAATAAGGTAACCTTTTAATCGGTTCCAACTTGGTTCCAGTCCGGTTCTGATTTACCCTATTTATTTTTTATTGTCAAACTTTGAAAATATAATTATTTCTCACACTTGAATATTACATAATTTTATTGGCAACTGTCCATACAAAAATAAAGTAATAAATAAAACTGCATTTATATAATATTTTTGACTCAATATATAATATTGTTATAGGAAGTGTCTAGGTTTAAATTAGGTTTATTTAAGTTTAAATTGGGTTTTAGATTGGATTATGAAATTGGGTTTAAATTGGGTTTTAAAACTGGTTATGAAATTGGATTTAATTTGGGGTTTAATTTGGGTTATGAAATTGGGTGTTAATTTGGTTCCCAATTGGTTCTAAATTCGATTCCCAAAAAAGGTTCTGGTTCTGGTTCCAAAATTCGGTTCCCAAAACAAGTTCTGGTTCCGGTTCCGAAATTCGGTTCCCAAAACAAGTTCTGATTCCAGTTCCAAAATTCAGTTCGATTCCGACCATTTTGGAACCGGAACCGGACCGGTTAAAATCAGTTCCTTTAATTTGGAATCAGACCCGGACCGGTTACAACCGGTTCCAGTTCCAAAATCGGAAAATCGATCTTGTTCCAATCGGGTTCAGTTCCAAACCTAAAAAATCGGTTTGATTTCAACCGTTTCCGGGTAGAACCCGGAACCGGCGCTCAGCCTTAGGTAAAATGATCAAAACTCTACGATCTGATCGTGAAGGAGAATATTTTGATAGTGATTTTGAGGAATTCTTGGTTGAGCATGGGATAGTATCCCAGCTCACAGCACCTGGAACACCATAGCAGAGTGGTGTTGCATAGAGGAGAAATCAGACCCTACTAGACATGATGAGATCTATGTTTAGTTATAGTTCACTGCCTAGTTCATTCTGGGTATATTCATTGTAAACAGTAATGTATATCCTTAACATAGTTCCATCTAAGTTTGTTTCTAAGACTCCCTTAGAGTTGTGGAGTGGTAGTAAAGCTATTTTACTAAATTACAGCATATAGAGGTGTCTAGCACATGTGTTGAAGAATAAGACTACAAAGTTAGAGCCACGTTCTCAAGTGTGTATATTTGTAAGCTATCCTAAGGAGACTAGGGGTGGGTTCTTTTATAGTCCGGAAGATAATAAAGTATTTGTATCGACAAACGCTACATTTCTTGAGGAGAACTATGTGTGGGAGTTCAAACCTTGTAGTAAAATGTTACTCGAAGGGTTACTTGCTGGTTTAACCAGCACACCATTGACAATAATAGTTGACAGAACATAGCACCATCAATATCTGAGCGTCAGATGCAGGTATGTAAGAATGATCTGCCACCTAGATGCAGTAGGAGGGTTGTAGGAAAACCTTATCGCTATCTAGGACTTGGAGAGGCAAAAATTTTCACATCCAATGATGGTGTAGATGATCTATTGACCTATCATAGTGCAATGGATGCTTATGATAAAGAGGAATAGCTCAAAGCCATGAACCTTGAGATGAAGTCGATGTACTCCAACTCAGTCTGGGAACTTATAGACCAACCTGATGAGGTAAAACTTATAGGTTGCAAGTGGATCTACAAAAGAAATAGTGGAGCATATGGGAAGTTACAGACCTTCAAGGCTTGGCTAGTTGCCAAAGGTTATACCTAGAAAGAAGGAGTCGACTATGAGGAGACTTTCTTGCCGGTAGCCATGCTTAAATCCATATGCACTCATTTTTCCATCGCCATATATGATGACTATCAGATTTGGAAGACGGACGTCAAGACAACGATCTTGAATGACAATCTTGATGAGTGTATCTATGTGGTATAGCTAGAGGGGTTCGTAGCCTAAGGTTAATAGCAAAAGATTTAAAAGCTGTAAAAGTCCATTTATTGGACTTAAGTAGGCATCTCGATATTGGAACATAAGATTTGATAACACGATCAAGTCTTATAATTTTGAGTAGAACGTCGATAAGCCTTGTGTATACAAGCGCGTCATTGACGGAAATATGATTTTTCTCATTTTGTCTGTCAATGATATTTTACTCATTAGGACTGATGTAAAAATATTATTGGACGTGAAATCCTGGCTAACTAATCAATTCCAAATGAAAGATTTAGGAGAGGCCAGTTATGTACTTGGGATCCAGATTATTCGAGATCGCAAGAGATGATTGTTAGCTATATCTCAGACATCCTATATCGACTAGATCCTTGTGCGATTTGGGATGCAGAATTCCAACAAAGGTAATTTGCCTTACTAATATGGAATTCATTTGTCAAAGGAATAGTCTCCTAAGACACCTCAAAGAGTTGAATAAATGAGACATATCCCATATGCCTCGGCTGTTGGTAGTCTCATGTATGCTATGTTATGCATGAGACCAGACATCTATTTTACACTGGGAGTAGTCAGTAGGTTCCAGTCTAACCAATGATTAGATAATTAGATGGTTGTGAATACATTATCAAGTATCTTAAGACAATAAAAGATTATATGCTTGTATATTATTGCGAGGATATGATCCTCATGGGATATATGGACCCTGATTTTCAGACGGATCTCGATTATAGGAAATCAACATCTGGATAAGTATTTACCATAGGTGGTGGCGTGATTATGTGGAGGAGCATAAAACAATCTTGTATTCATGACCTACCATGGAAGTTGAGTATGTAGCAGCTTGTGAAGCAGCTAAGCAAGTAGTCTAACTCCAAAAATTCTTGAGAGATCTGGAAGTTTTTTAAGATATGGATAAACCACTCACAATTTATTGAGATAATAGTGGTGCAGTGGCGAATTCCAAAGAGCCAAGAAGCCACAAAAATGGAAAGTATATAGAGAGAAAATACCAACTCATGAGAGAGATAATGTAGATATGAGACGTTTCTGTCACAAATATTGCATCCGTAGAGAACCTGGCGATCTGTTATAAAGACCTTGTTTTCTAAAGTGTTTGAAGGTCACCTAGAGGGTCTAGGATTATGTGACATGTCCCATTTTCTCTAGTGAAAGTGGGAGATTATTGGAATATATGCCCTAGAGCTTCATGTACTGTAAACATAATTATTTGTTATGAATAAAAGATGCATTATTCATTTATCAAATGTTTTGATTTAAATCACATATTGTAAATTATATTGTTCACCCTTGATTACTTATGTGCCTTTGATGAGTGATATTTATATCACTATTTCCCACTCATTTAACCTAATATTTTGTATAGTTTCTTGAGTTTTGTGAACGTTTTGATATGTTTTGTGTTATTTTGTAGATAAAATAAATTTTGGAAAGCATTGGAGGCAATTTGGGGCAAAAACGGACAAAAATGCGTCAACAGGGATATTTTGGTCTTCTGCGCGTCGCGACGCCCAGACTTCCGCGTCGCGACGTCTAAAATGCGCCGAACAGTGCTAACGTGCGCCGGGTCCACAAATCAGAATCTGAGAAAAGTTTGACTTTGCTAAAATGCGCCGTGCCACGTGTCACCATCACAGCCGATCTGCTAACGTGCGCCATGCCACGTGTCATCATCATATGCTGCCGACACTCAGACTTGACACGTGTCGCCTCGTCATCAGCCACATCATCAGTCAATCAAAGTCAACCTTGCCACGTGTCACGCCACGTCATGCGCCACGTCACAAGGTCAACCAAGTCAACTTGCCACGTCAGCATCAGCCAATCACAGCATGACACGTGTCGCCACGTGTCGCAATCCTACGGTGCCGACAGTCTCTTTCCACGTGTCGCCACATCACCGCCACGTCACCGCCACATCACCGCCATGTCACCGCCACGTCAGCATCAATAATTGAGTATCCTATCCTTATCTGACACGTGGCGGATAAGAATCTCAGCGACCAATCAGAAGCCGCCACGTGTCACAATAATTGAAGCCCAACCACTCTGCCACGTGTCATCTTATCATCTTATCCAGAATCTTCAAACCATCGAACCAGAATGTGCCACGTCGACAAATCCGGCGTCGCGACGCTGAGGACCTGGCGTCGTGACGCTGGAACCAAATTTTCTATAAATTGAGCTCGAGATTTCAGAATTCAGTGCACCTTCCTCTCTCTTCAATTCCTTCTAAAGAGAGAGCTTCTCTCTCTAGATTCTTTAGTTTTTAGTTTTTTTTTTATTTTTAGTTTTTTTTAGTTTTGTAAATAATTTTAATTACTTTTGTAATAATAGTAATTTAATTTTTACTTTTTACTTTTTACTTTTTACAGTTTTTACTATTCATGAGGAAGTAATTCCCAGCTAGGGTGAAAGGTAATTCTTTTACTGTTACTATTTAGATTAATCTCCCTTAAAAAATAATATATTCACTATTTAAAATATTGACTTAAAAAGGATACCGCCAGATTGGTCGGTTGGTAATTCATTTTAATCTGGTTTAAACCTGACTAATAAAGGATACCGCCAGATTGGTCGGTTGGCAATTTAATTTTGGTTCCGCCTTTATGGCTGGTTGGACTTAATTTGACTTAATCAGGATACCGCCTATATGGTCGGTTGGTATTATTATCACAAGTTTATATATTATTTTATGGGAGATATCTAAATTAGTAGTAGTAAAGTAATTCCTTTTACCTTAGCATTTTATTTTATTTTACTTTTCAGTTTTACTTTATGTCTTTTACTTTATGTCTTTTACTTTTAAGTTGTTATTAGCCCTAGTTATGTGTTAGTTATCTGGGGTTGTGATGAAATTTAATATCACCGGTTTATAAGGGTTATTTTATAGTTTGGGTAATTTAAAGGTTTACTTATTAAGTCTTAAGCTTAATGCTTCTTGTTGTCTGATCACAAATAAGATTGATGTGGTAAATCTAAAATGAACTAGACATAGGGGGATTTTAGGTTTCAGCCTTAGATTTAATAGCCCACGATCTTCTTTGAGGATAGATAACCCTTTAATAGATTTCCTTACAGGATATGAATATACCTGTCGGGCGGGGGTAGCCATAATTGGAACTTAAACTTAATGAATCCAGATAATTTGGTTGACATAGACATATGGTTCAATTGGGTTAAACTGGGTATTTGCGTCTGACCATCGACAGAGGCTTTTGCATAATTTAGTGTTCCAGGTTAGTAAACTGATTTATTACACAAACATAAAATAATCACTTCATCTTTTAAATGATATTAGAAGGATTCACAACCCTAGATCTTTGTATCTTTTGTTATTTTCCTTAGTATTTTCTTTTGTCTTTTTATTTATTTATTTATTTTTTGTAAAACCACTTTCAACCAATCAAACAATCATTCTCTTCAACCTCAATTAGATATTTGTAAATAAATAGATTCAATAATTAATAACAACAGTAGGAATTAAGTCCTCGTGGGATCGATATTTTTATACTACTTGAACGATACGTGCGCTTGCGTTATACGTGTGTGTTTACGCCGGTCAAGTTTTTGGCGCCGTTGCCGGGGACTTAATTTTCTTGAGTTGTTAATTTTGAAACTATCTAATTTACTTATATCTAATTTTCTTTCTTTTATTTTGTAATTTTTATTTCTTTTATTTTTCAGGTGATTGAAAAAAATGGAACACTACTGGGAGATTGAAAGATACGAGCTTTACAAGAAGATACACCCCACATCTGGGAGCAACAGTCCGGTTTTCTGAGGCCTGTTGTCCAGCCCAACAATTATCACTGGATGCCAGAAATCCATACTTTCCATCTTATCCACCATCCACCTACTATCCTCAACAAAAACCAGAACCATCAGAGGAAGAACAATTAATTGATATGCCTCAAAAAATTTTCCAAGAAACGAGACGAAAAGTTGGATACAATGCTTGAAACAAGCCTGAAGCAACTTGAAAGTATTCAGAGACAATCAGAATTCATTCAGAGGATGAACAGATCAAATGAGACAATTAACAGAAAACCAGAACTACATACCTCAAGAACCAGTTTCAGATGACACTGATGAAGCCTTAAAGTACCCAGAAATCCACAAAGACACTTCAACAGAGGAGGAGGCTGAGCAGTATCAACAACCAGAGGTATCAGTTCAGGAGCCCGAACCGGTAAAGTCTCAATTTGACTTTTATTATTCAGATTCTGACGAGGATGAAGCTGATCTATTTGTACCAACTGCACCAACAACGGAGGATCAAACTTTCAATCCTCAAAATGAAGATCTTGGAGCATGCTTTACCATGATGTTTGAAGAAGATCTATCTAAACCATCCATTCCAGTCATATCAGAGGATGAAAACCTAATGTCAGAAACATCTTTGCATCCTCGGGTTGACAATTTTGAAGCATGTATTTCACAGATGACAGATGAAGAGATGAATACAAGAATTTTACAATACATCTGTGAAGAGAAGGTGGAGCAAGAAACAGAGCAAATGGAGGAGAAAATGTCTGACCTTAATAAAGATCCAGAGCATTCAGGAGAAACATCGCTGTTTTGGGGAGTACAAATCAAAGATATCACCCAGAAGCTTGACAGAATGGAACTTCCATTCCAGTCAAGCACCATATAAGACCTCCTGATTTTCTTTCTTTCTATGCAGGAACCACTGGAACAACAAGGAGCAAAAAGGTAGCACGAGCACTGAATGAGACAAAATTCTTTTTGCCACTTTACCGTTGGAAGAGACCCTTCAAAAGCAACGCTCACGGGATTGTTTTTGATCGGACATCTAAAACGACATTGAAACCTCCTTAACAGATGAATTTCAGTCACGTCTGGCTGAAGACGAAAAATTTAGCGCTAGCATGGAGGCAACCCATGCAATTTGTTGTAATTTATTTTTCATATTTTGTGTGAACTCTTTAATTTTGTGTGTTATTTTTGTAGGGAAAGGCACAAACGAAGCATTTTTAGACAGAAGGAATTGTGTTTGGCAATCAAAGATGAGAAACAATTCATTAGCGATGGCTGAGTAAGGAATGAAATCCTGAGACACATCCTAATGAATTTATACTGAGCGAGTGGCGTATTGCGTACACAATTCCGTTGCCTTAATTATTGCTTTGATTTGCTTTTCTGTTGTAATTATCTTTATTTTCGTAGACAGGATCCAGACTTTTTGACATTTCACGATTTCTTTTGTTGTTTAGCTAACAATCGTCCTCTGGAAGATATTAGTGCTATTATTACTCACCCTTTTTCAGGTACTATAAATTCAGCCCGTCATTACACTTTTGAAGGCATCCTGATTTGAAAAAGAAATACATAAAAAAAAATGGAAGCCACTTCAAGAAGATGAGTTGAAAACATCTGCGTGTTTTGTGGTAGTAGTGTTGGTACTAAGCCACAATACATAGAGGCAGCACAGGAATTGGGTCGAGTCTTAGCAGCAAGGAATATGCAATTAATATATGGCGGAGGCAATCTCGGACTTATGGGGATCATTTCAAAGGCTGTACAGGAAGGAGGCAGTCATGTTTTGGGAATCATCCCAAAACCCTTGGCAGAGGCAAATCTTATTGGTTCATCAAACGGAGAGGAACTGATCGTGCCAGGTATGTCTGAACGATTGGTAGAAATGATTAATCGTGCTGATGCTTTTATTGCTTTGCCAGGTGGCTTGGGCACATTGGAGGAAATTGTTATAGTTCTATCTTGGGCGAACCTGAATATACACCAGAAACCGCTTGGACTGCTCAACGTTGATGGATTTTATGATTTTCTTTGTGTGTTTCTTGATGATGCTCGGAGAAATGGGTTCGTGTCGAAACCTATGAAAGAACTCCTCTTCACTGCCAGAAATGCTCCGGATCTAATAGACCAACTATAGCTATGACCACAAGTTGACCCTATCCTTTCAAAGATAAATTGGTCCGAGGACGATCGTGGTAAGAGGCATCGAATTAATCTGGATCTTAACCTTTAATTTCCTGTAGATTTCAGCTAACCAGGTACGACCTTCTTAACTCTCCTTTTACTGTTTAAGACATTGGGGACAATGTCTCATTTAGGTTTGGGGGAGGAAATTAGTTGATTAGTACCTTGTTTTTAGTTTGTATGTTGTTTTTATTTTTAGTTCAAAATTTTTCGAAAAATACAAAAAAATTGAAAAATTTCAAAAAATTACAAAAATATTTTGCGTTTGTGTTTTTATTTTGACTAAAAAAGTGAAATTGGTAAGAGATAGCCGAGTAAGGAGTTTCCATTCCTGAGACGTATCTCAAGCCTATTTTCGAAACAAGTTAATTTTTGTTTATTTCCTTTTAATTATTTAATTTGTGAATTCTCCTTAAAACTGACTAAAAGGAATCTTCATATGCTCAATTGATAGATATTATCAACATATATAGTAACATACGGACATGAGTTAAAATTGAAAAGTTTGTAATATTCAGTGCTCTAGTTTAATTGGAGGAAGCATCTCAAAAAGCAATGGAGTAAAAAAAAAAAAAAAAAATTTCTGATTTACAAAAATAAATCTGAGATCCGAGTTATTAAGTCTGTAAGGGTGTTTTAACACCCAGTGCCCTAAAACCAACTGGTTTGGGAGTCACTGGCCCAAAGCTCGCTACATGGATCGAAGATGCTGCAAAAATATATATATATCTGAAGTCTGAGTAATTAAGTCCGTAGGGGTGTCTTAACACCTGGTGCCCTAAAACCAACTGGTTTGGGAGCCACCGACCCAACACTCGCTATATAGACAGAAGGTATTGTATATAAATAAAAAATAGAGAAAAATCAGAAAAATCAGAAAAATTATTCCATTGCTGTAAAAAGATGTGAAATCTGATAGAACTTTAGGACAAAAATATTACTCTTTTATCAACTACACTTATGACTGTTGTGGGCAAAAATGAGTTGATTAATATTTTGTTGGCTGTGTATATGGAGAATGATAAAAATAATCGGAGAATTTACTTATTCAGTAATTTAAAATAAAACAAAACAACTAGTAACTTGGAATAGAAGTTTCACCTGATTAGTCACTAACATCTTTATTCTCTTTTCGCTTGTCTTTTTGCTTTTGTGTGCATTAGTTTTAACTAACTTTTTACTTTTGTAAAATGTTTGTGGGTATCATTGTTGTAAACCCTCACGAGACTACAACTCGTCCACTAGGGACACCTAGGGGTTTAAAGGCTTGTTGCATACGCTAAATGCAATCGTGATCCCTACAAAAGTGGCTTAGTTAAATTATTTATGTTATTTTACTCTAGGTTTTGCTCGAGGAGTAGCAAAATGTTAGGTTTGGGGGTGTGATGAGTGATATTTATATCACTATTTCCCACTCATTTAACCTAATATTTTGTATAGTTTCTTGAGTTTTGTGAACGTTTTGATAGTGTTTTGTGTTATTTTGTAGATAAAATAAATTTTGGAAAGCATTGGAGGCAATTTGGGGCAAAAACGGACAAAAATGCGTCAACAGGGATATTTTGGTCTTCTGCGCGTCGCGACGCCCAGACTTCCGCGTCGCGACGTCTAAAATGCCGCCGAACAGTGCTAACGTGCGCCGGGTCCACAAATCAGAATCTGAGAAAAGTTTGACTTTGCTAAAATGCGCCGTGCCACGTGTCACCATCACAGCCGATCTGCTAACGTGCGCCATGCCACATGTCATCATCATATGCTGCCGACACTCAGACTTGACACGTGTCGCCTCGTCATCAGCCACATCATCGGTCAATAAGTCAACCTTGCCACGTGTCACGCCACGTCATGCGCCACGTCACAAGGTCAACCAAGTCAACTTGCCACGTCAGCATCAGCCAATCACAGCGTGACACGTGTCGCCACGTGTCGCAATCCTACGGTGCCGACAGTCTCTTTCCCACGTACCGCCACGTCACCGCCACGTCAGCATCAATAATTGAGTATCCTATCCTTATCTGACACGTGGCGGATAAGAATCTCAGCGACCAATCAGAAGCCGCCACGTGTCACAATAATTGAAGACCAACCACTCTGCCACGTGTCATCTTATCATCTTATCCAGAATCTTCAAACCAGCGAACCAGAATGTGCCACGTCGACAAATCCGGCGTCGCGACGCTGGAACCAAATTTTTCTATAAATTGAGCTCGAGATTTCAGAATTCAGTGCACCTTCCTCTCTCTTCAATTCCTTCTAAAGAGAGAGCTCTCTCTCTAGATTCTTTAGTTTTTAGTTTTTTTTTATTTTTAGTTTTTAGTTTTGTAAATAATTTTAATTACTTTTTGTAATAATAGTAATTTAATTTTTACTTTTTACTTTTTACTTTTTACAGTTTTTACTATTCATGAGGAAGTAATTTCCCAGCTAGGGTGAAAGGTAATTCTTTTACTGTTACTATTTAGATTAATCTCCCTTAAAAATAATATATTCACTATTTAAAATATTGACTTAAAAAGGATACCGCCAGATTGGTCGGTTGGTAATTCATTTTAATCTGGTTTAAACCTGACTAAAGGATACCGCCAGATTGGTCGGTTGGCAATTTAATTTTGGTTCCGCCTTTATGGCTGGTTGGACTTAATTTGACTTAATCAGGATACCGCCTATATGGTCGGTTGGTATTATTATCACAAGTTTATATATTATTTTATGGGAGATATCTAAATTAGTAGTAGTAAAAGTAATTCCTTTTACCTTAGCATTTTATTTTATTTTACTTTTCAGTTTTACTTTATGTCTTTTACTTTATGTCTTTTACTTTTAAGTTGTTATTAGCCCTAGTTATGTGTTAGTTATCTGGGGTTGTGATGAAATTTAATATCACCGGTTTATAAGGGTTATTTTATAGTTTGGGTAATTTAAAGGTTTACTTATTAAGTCTTAAGCTTAATGCTTCTTGTTGTCTGATCACAAATAAGATTGATGTGGTAAATCTAAAATGAACTAGACATAGGGATTTTAGGTTTCAGCCTTAGATTTAATAGCCCACGATCTTCTTTGAGGATAGATAACCCTTTAATAGATTTCCTTACAGGATATGAATATACCTGTCGGGCGGGGGTAGCCATAATTGGAACTTAAACTTAATGAATCCAGATAATTTGGTTGACATAGACATATGGTTCAATTGGGTTAAACTGGGTATTTGCGTCTGACCATCGACAGAGGCTTTTGCATAATTTAGTGTTCCAGGTTAGTAAACTGATTTATTACACAAACATAAAATAATCACTTCATCTTTTAAATGATATTAGAAGGATTCACAACCCTAGATCTTTGTATCTTTTGTTATTTTCCTTAGTATTTTCTTTTGTCTTTTTATTTATTTATTTATTTTTGTAAAACCACTTTCAACCAATCAAACAATCATTCTCTTCAACCTCAATTAGATATTTGTAAATAAATAGATTCAATCATTAATAACAACAGTAGGAATTAAGTCCTCGTGGGATCGATATTTTTATACTACTTGAACAATACGTGCGCTTGCGTTATACGTGTGTGTTTACGCCGGTCAGCCTTCAGACTTAGTGTAAGAGTGTCATCCCCAAAAGGATTTAAGTTTGAAGTTAGTAATCTAAAATAGTCCATAGAGAGCAAACAAAACGGGTACTTTGTGATTTATCTATAGCTGCGGTCCATTCTATAATTTTATGGCGACCTTGATACGAGATCTTCCATGTGGTGACATGAAAATGAAGGCACCTTATATGATGTGATCATATAGGACTGGCCCAGATAGAATTGAATTTATTATAATATCCGTTAAATAAAGAAATTAATTTCAATCTACTAGATGGTCATATATGGATTGATTTGAATTTTGAGTGTACTGTTAATTCCTGCATGGTACGCTATGTCCGTTGATTTACAAATGTGAGGTCGGTGTAGCAATCCTGACCAATAACTATGTAATTTGGGGACATAGTTTGGTGTATAGTTGGGGACGTTTTATATAGAATGGAGTTCACTCCTTTTTTGCGAGAAGTAGAGGAGTATCTTCCTTGAGGGTTGATACGACACTTGAACGATTGGAGTGCTCAAGTATTTCTATTACGGATTGAAAAATTATTATTCATAATGGTTTTGAATAGATCTTCCATTAGATAATCAATGATACTTAAGGTAAAAATAATTAGAGGGGTATAACGAATATTATGACCCGACTCTAATTATGAGATACTCATGAATGGCTAATCAGTATGTAATGACTATATCGATGGACACCGACGTAGTTCGGCTTATATTATTTATCTACGGCAACAAGAGTACAGCTTCGAATTTCGAATTTTTAATGAAATAACCTGAAGTTAATAATTCAGAATGTTTAATTAAATAGTTTAATTAATATTATGAGATTATTGAAGCTCAGAACTATAGGTCCATTTGGTCCCCGTGCTAGCTCGATATACTGTAGTAAATTAAATATAATTGGATAATCCAATTATATACTCAAATATATATATTATTATAAATGGGATTAATAATATATTTATCACACATGAGACGTTATGTTAAATTTAATATAAAGTTTTCATTAAATAAATGATTATGAGATATTCATTTAATTTATTAATAAAATTTTGTAGTTTTTAAAATAAGTTGGGCAGTTAGCATAGTTTTATAATTTAGCTTAGACACATTCATAAAATTAAAAGAAATAAAGATTAATTATTGAAAACACATTTTGAAGTTTTCCAAAATTCAGCCCAGACACTGTTGGACAATTATGACCCATAGCATCACTATTTGTAAAAGACATGGTGTTCTTTGTACAAATTAACTATGTGACAAAGGAAATTGCTCTTTATCATTTGTAATTGGATTACTTGGATATATAAATGATAAAAGTCCATATGATTAATACCGGATTAATGAGATATGAGACATTATTAATCCACAAAAAGGTTTAATCATTAAATATCCCTAGCCATAGTATTATCGAGACTGGACATCGATAATGCGGAATAGGCTAGTATTGCACTTGTGCGGGTTATGGAAGCTTAACGACATAGTTCTCATATATTTAAGTATATGATACTTATGCAAGTGTGATATGAGGTTCTGTTAGCCGTTGGACCGGGAACAGCTTCGCTTTGGATAGACCCCTCGGAATCCCGTTGGTAGTATGACTATGTGTCTATGGGAATCCGAATCAGGGTAGGTGTATTTGGTCTTAACCTGAGACTTGCATCGCTAATACTTGCAACAATCTGTATGCTTTGGTTTTGATCGTCCGGAGCTTTAACAGGTTCTGTGTACTCCTCTTCTGGGTATACTGAGAATCGTAGTGTATTGGGTGTGATGTCAAGATGGAAGTATCACTTCAGTCATATGGAGATGATGATCACGCAGAGATACAAAACTATTACTCTTAAATGCTGCAGCTATCGGGATAGTATGACTATGTCATGATTATCCGATTACAGAGACTAGTTGCCAATGATCCGATATATGTTTCGTACAGGGCAACCACAATTTCAGCCCCTGGCCTAGCATGTGACATCCGATATTGGATCGTAGTACGCAATACACTGTATACTACGCCTGATATAGATTATATATATTCCATGTTGAATATTTTTCTGGAGAATTGGGTAGGCACAGTGATTTGCTAGAAGCCAACCATGTCTTGTAAATCGGTAGGAACGTGGTACCGGGTACGCACATGTTCGGATAGTTCGATGACCGTATTTACTGCCAACATATCCAGGGATCTCTTGGGTCGCTTCCCAAAGATTCACTGATGACATTTGACTCGAACAGAATTAATCTAGGATTAATTATGAGAGAGAAAATTAATCTGGGATTAATTGCGGCAAGAATTAATCTGGGATTAATTCATCAAGAAGAGATAACGCGATTAATTTGGAATTAATCGGCAAAATAAATTTAATAGTTAAATTAGATATTTCTATTTAATTTATTTAATTGGGCTAAAATAATATATCAGATATATTAATTGAAATTGGATTTCAATATGGAATTAAAATTGGATTTTAATTCAAGCGAACGAATTAATTTGGAATTAATTCGTAAGCGACTTCCATAATAATTTTGCTGGGCATTATTATTTAATTAAATTGGATTTAATTACGTCGCGGCGGAAAATTCGTTTAATCGGATTAAACGAAACCGAGCCCGAAGTGTGTAGTCTCACTCAACTTGAATTTTAAATTTTAAATTTTTGTGTGGGACCCACTAATTTACATCACTAGTCAATCACTTTGATGGAAGTAGTTGAAATAGTAATTGGATTACTTATTACACACACCAACCAACTTAAAGTAACTTTGGAAGTCAACATATTAGATTTTGGAAATCAAAATACACTATTCATCTTCTCTCTTCTAGTAAAACCATGACTCTCTCTCTCTCTAATGGATTTTTGTTGCAAAAATTCTACAAAGCTAGCACTTAAAGGAGTATTGTTAGGTGATAGGGAAATTCACCCTTGAGTTTGGAATTCAAATCAAAGGCTTGGAGCTTCCAACAAAGAAGGAATTTTTGAAATCCTAAATACGTTCAATGTGAGTATTTCCGCAACTACTTTGATTTATTCACACACAAATCAATCTTAGTGATCTTGTTGCATGTGTAGGACACTAACAGACACGTGTCCCAACTGGTCCTAATGTGGCTTTGCCACTACGGATAGAAACTAATAGGACATAAAATAAGGTCGTTTGGTTGGTTAGAGTTTGGCTGAAGAATGATACTAGAGGCTATTGTTAAGGATTATGAAAATGACTTACATATGATGAAGACATGAAGAAGTCGAATATAAAATATTGAAATTGTAGCTTGTTACGAAAGCGTAAATGAGTTGTTTTGGTGATAATTAGATGTTAGATTTCTGGTGATAATTAGAGGCTAGATATAAATATTTGTGTTTGTGTATTGCAATCTGAATCAGCTATGTAAGCTTGTCATTGATAGCTAAGGGAAAAAATAAGGTTCTAAACTAAGAATTCGATGTTGAGGTGAGATTTTGACGTTGGGGTGAGGTTCTGACACTAAGGTGCGGTTTTGATTCGGAATCTGAAGCCGAATGATGTTATACTTATGATCCTATGTTCTGACTCAGTTTTGATTCAGATTTTGAAGTTTAGTCATGTTATACTTTAACATCCCACCAAGCTTAAGGTATTGTTAAGGATTATGAAAGTGACTTGCATATGATGAAGACATGAAGAAGCTGAATATGAAATGATGAAGTCATAGCTTGTAACGAAAGTGTAAAGAAGTTGTTCTGGTGATAATTAGATGTTAGATTTCTAGTGATAATTAGATGCTAGATATAAATAATTGTGCTTGTGTGTTGAATCTGAATAAGCTATCAGTTTATGAACATACTAAGGTTCTATACTAAGGTTTTGATGTAAGTAAGGTTCTGATGTAAACCAAGGTACTGAACTAAAATCAGACTCTACCACCTCAGAATAAGACTCTACCACTTCAGAATCAGAATATTCGACAAACCCAGATTCAGACACTACCACCTAAGAATCAGACTCTACCACAACCTAAAAATCAGACTCCACCACTTTAGACTCTACCGCAACCTAAAAATCAAACTCCACCACCTCAGACTCTACCAGACCCTCGAGCGCTCAACGTTAGAACCTAAGAATCAGACTCTACCGCAATCAGAATCAGAACCTCAGAATTAGACACTCAGAATCAAACACTCAGAATCAGACCTAAGCAAAATGAATCACGTAATTGGTGTGATCAAAGTTTGAATTCAAATATTCAAATATTGGCGCCATACTTTAATTTCAAATATACAAATATTGACGCCACTATTCAATTTCAAATATTCAAATATTGTGGTCACTGTTCAAAATTCAAGTATTTGTAATTAGAATTTAGGCACCAAATCTAGGTATAAATAGCGGGCTGATTTTAGATTACTTGTAACCACAATCTTATATCATTTGTAATCATTCCAATAAATGAAAATATAGTCTCTTGAGAAATTTCATTTTCCTTTATTTTCTTACATTTTCTTTCTTTCTAAACAACAAATAAATCACTAAGAACTCGTTTCATGAGATTTTACATGGTATCAGAGCCACAAGATCCTTGGCCTTCATCTTCAAACTTTTATTCGTCACTTTCCGTTGTTATGGCTGATTTTCAGAGTTCGAATTCAAAACAAGTGATTCTGATCATTATCTCTCTTCTATTCTGTCTTTATCATTTTTCAGATGCGTTGAGAAACCATTCATGCCAACCATTTTTGAACTATCCTCTTTCAACCAATCATCGCCATCATCATCAAATTTCGGTGTTAAGATATAATTGAACTTTGACCATTTTTTCTTTTTCTTCTTCGATTTAATTACCAACACAAACATTTCATTTTATTTTCATTGTTTCCAAACAGAACTATTTTCTCAAGTTCATTTTTCTTCTTGCTTATACTATACCATCGTCCACGAGACGTTTAACAAGTTCTTGTTTCAAGCTTGTAATATAACACCGTCTTTCTTCATGCTTTTACTATGCCATCGTATAAGAGACGTTAAACAAGTAGAAGTTAAACATCCATGATATGTCAAATAAGAAGTAGTAAATCATCCATTTTCTTTCCACTTTGATCATATTTGATGAACAGTAAAAACATAGATTTAATAAAAGAGAAACTAGTCATTTTACACTTATAATTTCATTAATCCCCTTAATTTAGCACATTCGTAAAATAATAATTATATTTATGTTTTATATATTTTTATTGTGATTTATTGTGTAAGTAAATACTGCTTCAAATGTTCAACATGAAAATTGATATGAAATCTGAATTTCAAGACCCAGAAACCCAAAAAAGCGTGACAACTATATTTAAATCAGATTTGGAAAACAATAACCGTGTTTAGATTGACAACAAAATGAGTTTATAATGTATTTACCCACACATGTAATTATTATTATTATCATTATTATTATAATATATATATATATATAATATTTTAGAGGACCCACCATTATTTTATATATAATAATAATAATATATTAATTAAAGGAAAAAAAAATTGTCATCACCTTTCAATGGATGGCAACCTTTGAAAAAAATATATATGATAAAAAAGAAAAGAAATGAGGTTTACAATTTGCAAACTTACAAGAGCTGTCGATCACCTTTATAAATAGAGGTTATCAGCACTTCAGAACTCAGCCCGCTCCATACTTCTCTCTCTGAGAATTTATGGAGTTCCAGCTCTTGTGTGTTTTATTTTTAAAACTTTATTGTAACTTCTTTTTTCTTTCAGTAATAAAATTGTGTGTTTTTATTCAAATCATGTAGTCAATTCCATCATGCTGGGGTAAATGGTAAATCTTTTAATATAAAAATATGGAGTAATCTTACTTATATTATAATATATGAATTGTAATATGAAGATTAATATTTAATTTACTCTTATATTTATGGGTGTCTTTATTCGCTGTAGACAATCTCATCTTGGTTGGCACAACTAATACTTTACCCAATATTATAAGAGAGAGTAATATAAATCTCGATTAATTATTGACAAACTATGTTACCGCATTTATGTCTGGTTTTATATATTCAGCATAATTGAGTACTTAACTGGACTTGTTATAAACAAATATTTCCACCACCAATATGGTTGATTTTGTATGTTTTGGCATAATTATTTCCTGAAGTAAGTTGAACGGGTAATAACGACAATTTATATATTATAAAAAATAAGATTTCTATATATTTGAAATATCAAAAGAGTATATCCCATAACCATAGCATTCTATTTTATTGTTGCAGTCTATTTAAAATTGTCTATCACTTCAAATAATTCTGTCTTTTTATTTTCACTCGAATTATTATTTTATTTTACTAAATCTATTCCATGTGGATCGACCTCGAATTTGTCGGGTTATTTTATTACATCTACACTCTTATACTTAAAAGTAAAGAATAACTTTAAGTGTGTCAAGTTTTTGACGTCGTTGCCGGGGAATAAAATTTAGTTGATAAAATAATAATTTAATATCGTTAGATTTTTTCTTTTTATTTTATTTTATCTTTTTGTATTTTCCGCATCTCATTTTTTTCTTCTTTATATTTATGTAGAACCAAAATGTCCCACATATAAACAAACTCTATACTTGATTCTTCAAGGTTATAGACGACATAAAACTCAATTAAAATGGAACTTTAGTTTTGCCAAAAGATTTCTTAAATCATCCCCATCTAGAGATTCTTATATAATTTTTTGTGAGAACCGAATTCGAGAAATTGAGATAGCTGAATGAAATGAAAAGAATCAGAGGACGTTTTTAGGATCTAATCACTACATTTTTTTTTCTTTTGTCATTTCTTTTTAATTTATTTTTTTCTTCTTTTTGTAAGTATTGTATTTGCATATTTAAATTTTAGCATATAGTCGACATTTAGGTAGCATGAGAAACTGGTCTCAATCATCTAGCGGTAGATTAAATAGAGAGACTCCATCACCTTCATAATCAGTCAAAATGGTTGAGAATCAAAATGAAAACTCATATGGCCGAGATGAAAATCCAGTTGATCAGGTAGAATGTGAGTCTCAACATGGTGATCTTAATCATCCTAGGACACTAAGAGAATTCATGAATCCCACTAGGACCAGATCACCATCTTGTATTACTTTCCCCCAAATACATCACGTTTCAATTTTAAACCAAGTGTCATCCAACTTTTACCCACATACTACATTTTAGAATGATAAAACCCTTATCAGCACTTAAGGAAATTCAAAGAGGTATGTAATACTTGCACAAACCACAATTACAGCATGAATATAAATCGACTCAAGTTTTTCCCTTTTATTTAAAGGATAAAGTTAAAATTTGACCGTAGAACCTTAGGTCAGGATCCATCAGAACATGAGATGATTTACAAGAGCAAATTCTGAAATATTCTTTCCCTTTCACAACACAAACTTCTTCAAGAGGATAATCAAAACTTTCACACAGGAGTTAGGGAAACACTTTACTAACATTGGGAGAGATATAAAGCAATGTCAAATATTTCTCCACATCACGGATTTGAAACATAGAGGCTAGTTTCATACTTCTACGAGGGTTTAACACCCCAAAAAAAGCAAGTAGTGGAAATGATGTGTAATGGTGAATTTAAGGACAAAAGTCCTGAAAATGCACTAGATTACCTAAAACACATAATAGAGAATGCACAACAATGTGATAAAATTGGTACTTATGAGTCGTTTGCAAAACCATAGTCATTTGGTAGAGTCATGTTTAACTTTAGGGAAGACCATGACCTTTCTGCTAAATATGCATCTCTAGCTAAAAAAGTGTAAAGGTTTTATAGGGAATATCCGGTAACGCAACGGAACGCGAAAAATCAAAATTTTCCGATTTCAATAATTTTTCTTGGATCAGTTAAATAAACTTATTTATTTAATTACCCAATACTTAAAAATTGAAATTTGACTCAAGAAATCATATTTCTTGAAAATTACCATTTGACCCATAAACTTTACATTTTGTTCATTTTAGTCCTCAAATTGTCAAATACAATTTTGGATGATTCTAAATCAATTCTAAAATGATTTCCAACATGTCCAACACATCAAAAATAAATTGTAACAAAATCCCCAAAAAATTTCAAATTGCCGAACAACCCATAACTTTTCAATTTTTGCAATTTGTTTCATTTTTGTTCAAAACATGTCAAGATCAAATCCAATCAATCCAAAAATTAATATGCATCATATAAAAATCATAATACATCACATATATTAAAAGACCCAAATTTGGAAAGGGTTAAGAACGCTAATTTTATAATTTCTTCAAATTAGAATGATTACCACACCAAGCAAGTTTCACCACCATGAAACAACTCAAGAACAATTCTAGGTCATCAATGAGTGGCTAAAAAACTCTAGAATGGCAACTTGATTACTAATTAATCAAAAAAGAGCTTAAGAACTTATTTTAAGCTCACTTTGTTATCATACACGCTTCCATCTTTCAACCAAGTTCACAACCATTTAATCACAAACTAAAAGTGTATATACAACATCCTAGCGACACATGTTGAAGCTAAGCATGATAGAAACAATTTCTTAGTTGAAAAGTTTAAGAAAAAACTTACAAAATCAAAGTATTTTCAAGCCTTTTCCTTTGGTTCTTCAACTTTGCTCTCAACTTTCTTTTGTTATGTTTTTGGTAACTTGTTATTATAAAACAAATTAAAGTCGAAATCCTTTTGTTATTCACCCACTTGGCCAAAACTTCAATGAGAAAATATCATGATATTTTTCAATTTTTGGTTTCAATTAATTAAGTCAAAAATGAAATACAAACTTTTGGTATTTCATCAATAAATCATTAAATGCTAAAACCAAGTGTTACCAAATATTAATGGCCCCTTGCTTACTTTAATAAAGTAAATTATGATTTAAGATATTTTGTAAATTTAATTAATTTAATCATATAACATTTATATATTTAAATAATTAAATACAAATATCTTAAATATATGTATTAAATTTACATTAAAAAATCAAAATACATATATATCAATCATATATGTCAAAAACATAATTTGATATTTAATTAATGTGTATTTAATAAAATCAAATATTATATAAAAATATATATTAATTAGGAAATGACCATTAGGTCCATTTACATGTATTTTTCGTTTAACCGTTAAATGACTTATAAATAATCAATATTATTCATATTAGTTGCCCTAGTGCTCTACGAGTATATTTCACTAGTGAGACTCTCTAGATTCAGGCATATCCGTCACGAAATCTAATTTCACGTCCATAATTTACCCACCCGTAAATTATGACGACCACATATAAACTCGCTGAATCATACAAGTCAAGGTCATGGCATATGTTTAATTCCTCCATCACAGGTATCCGGATATATCCCAGAGATATAGATGTAAACGTCAAATCTCTTTAGGGACAATCCCATCGACGTCTCTATTAGCAATATTTAAAAGAATACTTAGAACATACTTCTAAAGTGTACCACGAGCCCATGGTTTTTATCTGATTGCTAATCATATATGGACTACTTATGCTCTGTACACAAAACTGACGGATTCTATCTTGACACACACAGGACACCTTGAGGATCTGTCCACACCCAACGAACATGCGGATGTCTGATCTAAATAGATCTGTGACGTGACTGCCATCTAACTGTGAAAGATGTCTCATGTGCCCACAGTGCTATCTCAAGTCGAATAATCAATTATGCTACTCAACCCGAGAAGATTCTTATTGACGTTGGTGTACCATCTATTAGGAATCTTCGGTGAGTCGTTCAATGTTTATCCGCTATAAACACCAACACGTCTATACGAGTCTCCAAGACTCATGATTCATTGAGAAACCATTGGAATCCAATATTCTAGTATACAACATGTACCGATCTCAATGTGTTTACTATATTAACCAAGTAGTGTAAACCTTGACCAGGAACTGTCTAAGAATGACAGCGTCATGATAAATTTCAATGTCAGTTGCGACGCTTTTGCAAGTGCATCATGACTAATCATTCTAAGGTCAATTACGTCTTTACCATATGAAGAGATATATTATATTATAGAAACTGCTTATTTTATTCATAATAATACGTTTACAAGAGTATTTACAAGGAAACACAACTGGGAATTGGCGCTCTGAGCACCAACCATGACAAAATCTCCCAATTGCTCTGGTGCCAATTTCGATTGTAGCTGATACCTATCGACTCCACATGTTTATCAAATAACTTCAGAGGTATGACCTTCGTTAGCGGGTCTGCTAGATTATCTTCACTAGGTACCCTGCACACGATAATGTCCCCTCGCGACATAATCTCTCGAATGATGTGGTACTTGCGTTTCACATGCTTCGACTTCTGATGTGCCCTCGGTTCCTTTGCTTATATAATGGCTCCAGTATTATCACAGTATAACGGAATCATATTCTCGATACTTGGGACCACTCCCAATTCTGTGGTAAAGTTTCTAATACATACAGCTTTATTTGCAGCTTCAGAAACTGCAATGTATTCCGCCTCTGTAGTGGAATCTACTGTTGACCCATGTTTGGAACTCTTCCAACAAACTGCACCTCCGTTAAGAGTAAAGACGAATCTAGATGTAGACATTCTATCATCGGGATCCGATTGGAAGTCAGAATTCATATATCCATTAACTTGCAGTTCATTTCCTCCATATATAATCAACTTATCCTTAGTACCTTTAAGATACTTCAGGATATGTTTAATGGTCATCCAATGGTCATTTCCTGGATTGGACTGATATCTACTGGTTGGCTAATAGTGAAACTAATACCAGGCCTAGTATATAACATGGCATACATTATGCTACCGAAACATGAAACATAGGGTTAGTTAGACATTCTAACATTCTCATCTTCTGTTTGCAGACACATCTTCTTTGAAAGATGAATCCCATGTCTGAACGGTATATTTGTTGTCTTATAGTTACCATAATTGTATAGTTCTAAGATCTTATCTATATATGTTATTGGGATGATTAGGATGTCGTCAACATAGAGGACTAAAAATACCACCATGCTCCTACTGGCCTTCTGATACACACATGATTCTTTCGAATTCTTGAGAAAACCAGAAATCTAATAATCTCATCGAATCAAAGATTCTAACTTCGTTAAGCATGTTTAAGTCCATAAATGGACTTCTTAAGCTTACATACCATACCCGAGTTCACACTGGATGCAAAACCCTCCGGCTGTTCCATATAGATTTCTTCATCAAGAAATCCATTTAAAAAAGCCGTTTTGACATCCATTTGCCAAATCTCGTAATCATGATAAGCAGCTATATAAAGCAAAATCCTAATAGACTTAAGCATTGCTACTGGCGAAAAAATTTCATCATAGTTGATGCCAGGTTGCTGCTTGTAACCTTTTGCTACCAGTTGGGCCTGATAGGTTTCAACCTTTCTATGAGGCCCGCGCTTCCTCTTGTAAACCCATTTAAAACTGATACGAACAATTCCTTCTGGAAACAAAACCAAGTCCCAATCTTGATTCTCATGCATTGAGTCTAACTCGGATTACATGGCATCTTGCCACTTCACGGAGTCGATGTCCAAAATCAATTCTCTATAGATAAAAAGGTCAGTCTCTTCAGCTAAGAGAACATCGAGACTCTTTTCTTGTATTAAATACAAGCGTTCAGGAGGTCTAGATACCCTTTGTGACCTACAGAGTATGTGTTGAAGGTTCTTCATCTACTTGAACTTCATGTTCCTCCATTGGTTCGTTGTTTTCAAGTTGGACTTCATCAAGTTCAACCTGTCTATGATTACCACCTTCTGACAAAAATTCTACCTCTATAAATTTTGTGAAGCGAGCTACAAACACATTTCGATGCTCGGTATAATAGAACAGATATCCCTTCGTATTCGAAGGATATCCAACCAACCTAAACTTTTGCCTTCGAGGTGAAAGCTTATCTTGCTGAGCTATCCTAAAATAGGCAAGACAACCCCAAACCTTAACATAATTAAGATTTTCTTTCCTACAGGTCCATATCTCTTATGGAGTCATAGGAACAACTTTTGAAGGAATCTTATTCAAAAGATGTGCAGCTGTTAAAAGAGAGTAGCCACATAAGTAATAGGGTAAATTTGTAAAACTCAATATAGATCGGACCATATCCAATAAAGTCTGATTTCTCCTCTCAGACACTACATTGTGCTGTGAAGTACCTGGAGGAGTATATTGAGAGAGAATCCCATTCTCCTTCATATAATCCATGAACTCACTACTCATATATTCGCCGCCTCGATCAGATCGAAGGCATTTAATATATTGACCAGTCTGTTTTTCTACTTCATTACGGAACTCTTTGAACTTTTCAAAGGTTTCTGATTTATGTCTCATCAGATAGACATAACCGTACCGTGATAGATCATCGGTAAAGGTAATGAAGTTCGAATAACCACTGTGAGTAGTCTGACTTGGTGGACAACACACATAAGAATATACGAGTTCCAAAATGTTAGTGGCACAGTCTCCAACACCAGAAAATGAGACTTTAGTCGTGTTACACTGAATACATGATTCACAAGTTTGATAGGGTTCAATGGTGAGATCTGGTATCAAACCATTCCTAACCAATTGGGTAAGGCGTTTCACGCCTATATGACCTAGCCTCATATGCCAAAGTTAAGTATTATTAACTATAGGTAAACTACATTGATTAATCCTAGTATTTAAAATATCTATAGAAGTATTCAATGTGTAATGACCATGCTCATTTAGACAACAAAGGATTTGAATAATACGTTTATCATATAAATATAAAGAACAATTATTAATATTGACATGATAACCTTCTGTATCCAATTCAAAAAGAGAGATAATATTTGCTACACATCTTGGTAAAACATAGAAATCATATAACAAAAGGCTCCCACTCGGCAATGGGATCTCGCATACTCCCACTGAAACTGCATCCAGAGAGTCTCCACTCCCAAAACGCAACTGCATCTCTCCAGGCTTCAGCTTCCTACTTTCCTTCAGCACCTGCAACGAATTGTAAATGTGAACAGGACAAGCACAATCCAAAATCCAGCTGGATGTAACAACTTCACAAGCTAGTGAGATATCAATAATTGGAAAAATAAATGTACCTGCTATAGATGCTCTCTCTCTCCTTATCTGGGCAATGTATTCAGAACAACTCATTTTCCAGTGCCCGACTTTGCTATAATGATGTCATTTGTCTTCAGAAGCCCTCTTGGACTTAGCTATCTTTCCTTGCGGTGGAGGACTGAAACCCGTCCTCTTCTTCGCTTTCGTCTTCTTTCCATTTGGCCTGGCCTGGGAAGAAGTAGAAAGTGAAATAGGTTTCGGAGGGCGAGTCGGTACTCCATTCCTTAGTTCCTCTTTCACTGTGATCAGCATCTTATGCAGTTTATGGTAGGAACAGATAATCTCATCCATGTTGAAATACATTATGAATTGGCGATAAGAAGCTGGGAGCGAACAAAGAATGACATTCCTGCCGAGAATGTCATTTAGAGGGAGATTATATTGCCTCAGTTGTTCGATCAAATCGATTAAGTGAAGAACATGCGAGCTCACAACTTGCTCCTCGTCCAGTCGCACATTGAACAGTTCCATCACAACTTTATGAACAACAATTTTTTCTTGGTTCATATACGATTCTCTTAATAACATCATCATATTATATGCATCTGACATGCCATAGTATTGCTTCTTGAGTTCCGATGCCAATAAACATAAGATGTATGATTTAACTTTTAAATCATCGTCTTTCCAAGCTTGGAAAACTTGTAGTTCCTTCGGTGTTATGACCTCAGACACAGCAAGGGGCAGCGGACCTTAAAGTACATATCCCAACTTTTCGGATTCAAGGATAATCCTTAAATCCAAATCCCAATCGAAAAAGTTTTCAGCGCCTTTTAGTTTCTCTGTATCCAAAATACACGTAAACGGATTAGTCGATTGTGCTGCCATCGCAAATCTATCATATAGATTACGAAAAACGGTTAGCAGAATTAAACAATTTCAAATAATATTGAAAGAATTAACTAGATCATGGATTTTTAATGCAATACTGTAATCCCCAAACAGAATAAAATGATTTAATAATTAAATTGCACACAAATAATGAACAGTGGATCCCATGAATATATTTTAGCTCACAGCTTTGGCACGTTCTCGCCTACATATGTTCATCAAGTAGACAACTCATTGTCAATCACTCAATAGTGAATCATTGGTTTCCGGTCCTGGTCGTTTCTCGTCGTGACAGCTTTGGCACGTTCATAAGAAGGCGTACCAAGGTTAAACTCGTCAATGATAAACTCAAGCTACTTACATAACCCTGACAGCTTTGGAACGTTCAGGATTCCGCTTTTACTTGAATTTATTTAGTATCAGATATACATCCGGCATAAATAAATTTCTATCGGCTACACCCTCACAGCTTTGGCACGTTCTCGGATGTAGTCATAGAAAAGATATCCATAAACCGTATTGAAAATACGGACCATGTAACATTCATTAAATACATGATTAACATTAAACCTTATTAATTAGGGATTTTCTGCAAAAGATGTTTTTACTTTATTTAATAAAATTAAATAAACGCATGCGTGTATAAAGTGAAGATTAAATCAAACATTGAATTTAAAGACATAATCATATCGAGTGTTCAGATCAAACTCGCTCTGATACTATTTTGTATTGGTTTTATAGGGAATATCTGGTAACGCAGCGGAACACGGAAAATCAAAATTTTTCGATTTCAATAATTTTTCTTGGATCAATTAAATAAACTTATTTATTTAATTACCCAATACTTAAAAACCGAAATTTGACTCAAGAAATCATATTTCTTGAAAATTATTGTTTCACCCCTAAACTTTGTATTTTGTTCATTTTAGTCCTCAAATTGTCAAATACAATTTTAGATGATTCAAAATAAATTCTAAATGATTTCCAACATGTCCAACACATCAAAAACAAATTGCAACAAAATCCCCCAAAAATCTCAAATTGCCGAACAACCTATAACTTTTCAGTTTTTGCAATTTGGTCCATTTTTGTTCAAAACATGTCAAGATCAAATCCAATCAACCAAAAAATTAATATGCATCATATACACATCATAATACATCATGAAAATCTCCAAATTTGGAAATGGTTAAGATTCCTAATCTTATAATTTCTTCAAATTGACAAATTACACCAAATTGATTAAATCCAACACTTTAATTAAACCTTTACCACACCAAACAAGTCCCACCACCATGAAAAAAATCAAGAATAATTCTAGGTCATCAATGAGAGGCTAAGTTACTAATTAATCAAAAAAGCTTAAGAACTTAATTCAAGCTCACTTTGTTATCATAAATGCTTTCATTTTTTAAACAAGTTCATAACCATTTAATCATAAACTAAAAGTGTAGAGACAATATCCTAGCGACATATGTTGATGCTAAGCATGATAGAAACAATTTCTTAGTTGAAAAGTTTAAGAAAAAACTTACAAAATCAAAGTATTTTCAAACATTTTCCTTTGGTTCTTCAACTTTGCTATCAACTTTCTTTTGTTATGTTTTTGGTAACTTGTTATTATAAAAAAATGAAAGTCGAAATCCTTTTGTTATTCACTCACTTGGCCGAAACTTCAAAGAGAAAATATCATGATATTTTTCAATTTTTGGTTTCAATCAATTAATTCAAAAATGAAATACAAACTTTTGGTATTTCATCAATAAATCATTAAATGCTAAAACCAAGTTTTACCAAATATTAATGGCCACTTTCTTACTTTAATAAAGTAAATCTTGACTTAAGATATTTTATAACTTTAATTATTTTAATCATATAATATTTATATAGTTAAATAATTAAATACGAATATCTTAAATATATGTATTATATTTACATTAAAAAATCAAAATACATATATCAATCACATATATCAAAAAAACACAATTTAAAATTTAATTAATGTGTATTTAATAAAATCAAATATTAAATATATATACACATTAATTAGGAAATGACCATTAGGTCCATTTGCATGTATTTTTCGTTTAACCGTTAAACGACTTATAAATAATCAATATTATTCATAATAGTTACCCTAGTGCTCTACGAGTATATTTCACTAGTAAGACTCTTTAGATTCAGACATATCCATCAAGAAATCCAATTTCGTGTCCATAATTTACCCACCCGTAAATTATGATGACCACAGATAAACTCGCTGAATCATACAGGTCGAGATCATGGCATATGTTTAATTCCTCCATCACAGGTATCCGGATATGTCCCAGAGTTATAGATGTAAATGTCAAATCTCTATAGGGACAATCCCGTCGACGTCTTTATTAGTAATCTCTAAAAGAATACTTAGAACTCACTTCTAAAGTGTACCATGAGCCCATGGTTTTTATCTGATTGCTAATCATATATGGACTACTTATGCTCTGTACATAAAATTGACGGATTCTATCTTGACACACACAGAACACCCTGAGGATCTGTCCATACCCAACGAACATGCGGAGGTCTGATCTAAATAGATCGGTGATGTGACTTCCATTTAAGTGTGAAAGATGTCTCATGCGCCCACAGTGGTATCTCAAGTCAAAGAATCAGTTATGCTACTCAACCCGAGAAGATTCTTATTGACGTTGGTGTACTATCTATTAAGAATCTTCGATGAGTCATTCAATGTTTATTCGCTATAAACACCTACACGTCTATACGAGTCTCCAAGACTCATGGTTCATTGAGAACCATTGGAATCTAATATTCCAGTATACGACATGTACTGGTCTTAACAGGTTTACTTTATTGACCAAGTAGTGTAAACCTTGACCAGGAACTGTCTAAGATTGACAACGTCATGATACAACTCAATGTCAGTTGAGATACTTTTACAATTGTATCATGACTAATCATTCTAAAGTCAATTACGTCTTTACTATATGAAGAGATATATTATATTTTAGAAACTGCTTATTTTATGCATAATAAAACGTTTACAAGAGTATTTACAAGGAAATACAACTGGGAATTGGCGCTCTGAGCACCAACCCTAGCAAAAGGTTGAGGCATTAGAAATGAGGAAGAGTGATAATGTCAGGTCAATTCATGAAGTCACATGTCATATATGTAATTCAAAAGAACATGTCACACAGGTTTGCCTAACCTTGCCAGCCCTGCATGAATGTCTCCACGTAACACCTGTAGGAAATGCTTTCCTTGCGCAGCGGAAACGTCTTAGGCACCCGGATCATACTTGAAACATTTTTCTTCCCTTCCCACTGAGTGGCCGAATGTTACTGCCACCACCACTGAAATTTTTCTTCAGTTTTAGATAAAATTCAAGCCCCGAACTGCCCCGAACAGCCGGACAAAAACCGGACTATTTTGGACACGATACGCGCCCAGTGCACTACCAAAACATCCTCTGAAATGTGTGGATAGTGGCTGTGTTTTAGTTCCGATTTTTCACTTGAAAATAGCCCCAACAAAGCCCCAAAACACCACAAAATATTCCCCAAAAAAATTGGATTAAAACGAAACGAAACCGAGTTTTGTTTCACCAAGTAAGGGGGCGGCAGTGAGCAAAATAAAGCCTCACTGTCGAGAACATACAAGAATAAGATGAAGATGATTATTTGTTTGACACCACAAAGTCTTCCGAACTATATCTCGTTCCCAACGGAAACTTGTGTGGGCAAGACTCACAATATAAATCCCTAAACTATTTAGAGATTAAATCACACATATGTTTTGTATTGTTTTTCTTCTTTTTCTTTAGTTTTATTTTTCTCAACTTTTGAGAGGATAAAGAAGAAGATGAAAGGTAGATAGGGTTCAAGAATGAGAGGCTTAGGCAAAAAAAAATAAATATTTTTTTTATACCTAAGGTTATTTGTTTCCAAAACAAACAAAACCCTTCCCCTTCACCCATGCACATAATCGGCCAAGCATTAAAAAATAAGGAATTTTTTTTATTAATTTTGTAACAATAAAATTAACTTTCCTTAAAGCCAAAGATATTACAAAATTAAAAATATTAATGCCATTATAGATTTGTAACTTCCAAAATTAAATCAAGGGTTTCCAAAACCCAATAATTGGAAATTACAACTTTAGCCTTATTAAATTATATAAAATATAATTTAATTTAATTCATTTAATAATTATCATATAATTATTAAAAGAATATATTAACTTCTAATATATAGTTCCAAGTGTGACAAATAATATTATTAATCATATTAAAAATATTTATACATGTGTGAGTATATAATTGGACTATCCAATTATACTAAATCTGCTATAGTATGTCGAGCTAATACGGGGACCAAATGGACCTATGGTTCCGGGCTCCAATATTCTCAAAATATCAATTAAGCTCTTAATTAAATATTTTGAATTATTAACTCCGGGTTATTCCACTAAAAACCGAAAGTTGCACTCTCGTTGCCGCAGATGGTATATTAAGCCGAACCAAGTCGGTGTTCATCGATAGAGTAACTACATACGAATTGACCCTTTATGAGTATCTCATAATTAGAGCGGGGTCATAAGGTCTGTTATACCCCTCTAATTATTTATACCTTAAGTACCATTGATTCTCTAATGAACAATTTATTCATAACCATTATGAATTTTAATCTTTCTATTAGTAATAGAAATACTTGAGCGCTCAAACCGTTCAAGTAACGAATCAACCATTAAGAAATATACTCCTCCACTTCTCGCAAGAAGGAGTGAACTCCATATCTATATAAAACGTTTACAGCTACACAACAAACCATGCCCCCAAAATGCATAGCTATTGGTCGGGACTGCTACATCAACCTCACCTTTGTAAATCAAAGGACATAGCCTACCATGCAGGAGTTCGTAGTACACTCAGGATTAAGATCAATCTATATATGACCATCTAGTAGATCAAAATGACTTTCTTTGTTTAACGGATGTTATAAGAATGTCATTTCCATCTAGGTCCAGTCCTATATGATCACATCATACAAAGTGCCTCCATTCTCATGTCTCTATATAGATGATCCCAGATCAAAATCGTCATACAAATAAAGAATGGATCGCAGCTACTGATAAACCACAAATAAAGTACCCGCTTTATTTGCTCTTTATGGACTATTTAAAATTACTAACTTCAGTCTTAAATCTTCTTGTGTATGACACTCATACACTAAGTCTGAAGGCACAAAAGTAATCTAGGGTATTCAAGATAATTTATAATATGCGAAAATTAAACAAACACTTTGATAAATGAATAATGCATCATTTTTGTGGGAACACAGAAACTGGGCAACGCATGTTGTTCTGGGCTCGCGGCTCGGTTGGGAGTACGGAGTAGCCCGCTTGGGACTAAACCGGAGAATGATGGAGTCGCCACCCAGTGTGAACCGGGACAAAGATTTAAGGCCGCACTCACCCCTCGCAAGGGAAGACCTCAAACCATTGGGTTCAGAATGGTCTCTTACTTATGCCACTTGTATTAAAATGATTTGTGCAATAATTCAAACAAGACTAAGCAACATTTATTTCCAAGGATATGTTACTCCTAAGTTCGCAGGCATAAATACAAAGCTCATATCAAAGTTTGCATATAACACATTTTTCATGTTTGCATACAACCTATTTGCATATAATCTATGTCTGAATTTGCATGCATAAAGGTAAATTAACATACGGCAAGCATACAACTTAATAAGCACATTGTACTCATACATGTGGGGAATACAGATAAATGGAAATTGCACAATCATGCGTAATAAAGAGAAGCAATCAGGTTCGCAATACAAAGGGATAACTAATAGGGCAATTATGCATAAAGTGTGATGAAAAGGACTCAGTTCAGTGTGTGCGCATTCGTGTAGCGTTCGTAAACGCGTTCGAACGGTAAACAGAAGGTTCGCGTTCATGTAGCGTTTGAACACTACACCATTCGAACGCCGATTCGAACACTACATGAACGCCCACAATCTACTTGACGTTCGAACGTGGTCACGAACGCAGCACGAACAAAAATAGTGAACTTGTGAAATGAATCCGATGACGTACTTATTCTGAATTTCCCATTCCGACGTCCGTTTCCCGTGATTCCGTGACTTAAAAGGTAGTGTCTCCAAATGAGACTCATCATAGGGACTTACATGCAAAAATACAGTGCCTACAGTCGCCCCCACTTTGATGGGACTTGTGTAATGTGTAACAGTGGCAATCCTATCAAAGTTATGCAATGCATTTTCACTTACCTGGCTCGCCAGCAGCTACCTGACTTGCCTGCTGTCTCGAACTGAGTTAGTGATGCAGTGGACCTCGATCCTGGGACGTATCCTAATTGCTGCAACCGATAACGGGGGCCTCGACCCTGGGACGCATCCCAATACCGCCGACAAAGGTGGGCCTCGACCCTGGGATGCATCCCGAAACTGATGATGCAGTGGACCTCGATCCTGGGACGCATCCCAATAGCTGCAACCGATAACGGGGGCCTCGACCCTGAGACTCATCCCAATACCGCCGACAAAGGTGGGCCTCGACCCTGGGACGCATCCCGAAATTGATGATGCAGTGGACCTCGATCCTGGGACGCATCCCAATAAAATGCAACAAGTATATGTGTTGACTTGGGCCTCAACCCCGGGACGCATCCCCAAGACTGCTGCTAGAATTGATGTGGGCCTCGCCCCCTGGGACGCATCCCAAAAATGCTGCTGGTATGTTGATGCTTCTAATCGGCTTGTCTTCACAGCCTTCTCTTTTCTTCTTCAAAACCTGCGAATACAAAACAAACACAAAACGAATGCCAAAATGTGTTACGTGTATGCATGCATGCATGGGTTTTCTTATCCCGTCGGGTTAGGCCTTCTGCCAAGTCTTCTCTTTCTCAGGCAAAATATTGCTTCAATCTGTCCACGTTGATCGGCTCAGTGATCTCGTTACCTTCCAAGTCTGACAGTTTCACTGCCCCATTTCCCATTACTTTCTGCACTATGTAAGGTCCTTCCCAGTTAGGTCTGAACTTTCCTCTCGGGTCTGTCGTCGACGGCCTTGACTGCTTAAGTACCAAATCACCCTTTATGATCTTAGTAGGGCGCACCTTCTTATTGAATGCCCGAGCCAACCTCTTCTGATATATCTGCATGTGATGCAAGGACTTCATTCTCTTTTCATCTAGAAGTACTAACTATTCAAACCTCTGTGCGGCCCATTCTTGCTCAGGTAACTCTGTTTCTGCTAATACCCTCATTGACTGTATCTCAACCTCCACTGGCATTACTACTTCCATTCCGTAGACCAAAGAGTAGGTGTGGCTCATGTTGCTGTTCTTACTGACGTTTTGTACCCCCACAAGGCATCCGGTAGCTTATCTGCCCAATCCCTGTAGTTCTCTGTCATCTTGGCTAAAATTGTCTTTATTATCTTGTTGGGTGCCTCAACTGCCCCATTTTCCTGCGGCCTGTACGGTGATGACTTATGATGGCCTATCCTGTATTTCTGTAGCATTGCCTTTGTTTCCCCCTGAAATTGAACTACGTTATCTGTAACCACATGGTGCAGCATACCATACCGACAAATGAGATTCTGAGCTATAAACTTTGCCATCTGTTTCGCTGTAACATTGCGGAATGACTCTGCTTCCACCCACTTTGAGAAATAGTCTACTGCCACTACTATGAAGCGATGCCCATTCGATGCATTCGGTCGAATCTTTCCAATCATATCAATTCCCAATGCTGAGAAAGGCCACGGCTCTGACAACCCATGCAATTCTGTGTGCGGCAAATGATTCAAATTACTGTGTGCTTGACAATCATGACAGTGCTTTACCATCTTCGTGCAGTCGGTCTCCATGGTTGACTAGTAAAAACCTTGTCTCACTATCTTGCGGGACAGATTCAACCCGTTCATGTGCAGACCACATACCCAGGCGTGTACTTCTTCCATTACCTGCTGAGCCTCTTCTTTTCTCAAACATTTCAACTGAATACCGTTTGCTTGCCTCTTGTACAATTCCCCTTTCAAAATCACATATTGGGATGCTAATTTCTGAATGGCTAATCTGTCTTTTCTGTCTGCTCCTTTCGGGAGTTCCCCGTATTCCAGATACCTTTGAATGTCGTGATACCAAGGTTTACCATCGTCGATCTCCACTTCCAGGACTCTTTCTATCTCATAAACAGGTCTATTTGCTGTTGTCAGTACCAACAGTCTAATTACCAACTTCTCTGGATTTTCCCAAGTTGCTGCAAGTGTAGCTAATGCATCCGCCATCTGATTCTCTTCTCGCGGCAAGTGCTGAAACTTACAATCGGGGATAACCTGTGCCAACTTCCTGAGGTGAAAAAGGTAAGGTTTCAACCGTTCTTCTTTCAATTCCAATTCTCCTCGCATCTGCTGGACTACCAACATAGAATCTCCGAGGACTTCCACACTCTCAGCCTTCAAGGCTATCAACGCAGTCAAACCAAAAGCACATGCTTCATACTCGACCATGTTGTTAGTTACTCTGAACGTCAACCTCTTGGCCAAAGGCAAAGTCTCTCCTTTGGGGGTCACTATCACGATCCGAATTCCAGCTCCCTTGTAATTCACTGCTCCGTCAAAATACATTTTCCATCTCTGAACTGTTATTGCTTGGATCTCTTCATCTGGAAATTCAAACTTATGTTGATCCCCTTCAATAGGTTGCAATGCCAGAAACTCTGCTACGGCTCGCCCCTTGATCACTTTGGAAGTGAGGTACTCAATGTCAAACTCTGTCAGCAACACTAACCATCTGCCCAATTTCCCCACTAGCGAAGGCACTGAATACAAATATTTCAGAGGATTCTCATTTGCCACTACCTGGATCTTGTAAGATTGGAAGTAATGCAGTAATTTTCTGGATCTCTATAATACTGCCAAACAGATCTTCTCTACTTCTTGATAGCGGGCTTCATACGGAAGCATTTTCTTACTGAGATAGTAGACTGCATGCTCTACCCCGGTTTCATCTGCCTGTACCATCATTGCCCCCAGTTCTTCTGATTCTATAGCCAAATACAGTACCAAAGGCTTGCCAGGTCTTGGAGGTTTCAATACATGAGGCTTTACCAAGTATTCTCTGATCTTGTCGAAAACTGACTGACACTGCTCATTCCATTTCACTGGCTGGTTCTTTCTCAACAGTCTGAAGATAGGCTCACATACTGACGTCAACTTGGCGATGAACCGACTGATATACTGATCTCTTCCCAAGGATGATGTCTCTATTTCTATCTCTTAACTCTCTCTGTCTTCGGTGCCGGCATCTCAGTAATTGCCTTGATTTTCTCAGAATCTACTTCTATTCCTCCATTCCCACTGTATGTCCAGCAATTTTCCTGACGTTACCCCAAACACACACATTTCTTGGGATTCAGCCGCAAGTTGTATTTGTCAACCCTCTGAAGGAACTTCTCCAGTGCTTCTATATGCCCAATTCTTGTCTCTGATTTCACACACCATCATGTCATCCACATACACTTCAATCTCTTTCTGCAACAGATCGTGGAACATGTAGTGGCCATCCGCTGATAAGTAGCTCCTGCATTTTTGAGCCCAAACGACATTACCTTGTAACAATAAGTACCCCATTCTGTGACGAAGGCAGTTTTGTGCTTGTCCTCCTCAGCCATAAGGACCTGATTATACCTTGAAAACCCATCTGCAAATGAATACATGGCAGATAAAGCTGCACTATCAACTAGTACATCAATATGAGGTAGAGGAAAATCATCTTTCGGACAAGCCCTGTTGAGATCTCTGTAATCCATACACATTCTGACTTTCCCGTCTTTCTTCGGTACTGGCACAACATTTGCTAACCATTCGGGATACTTTACCACTTCCAGGAACCTACATCTATCTATTTCTTTCTTACATCTTCTCTAACCTTCTCGGCCCACTCAGGTCTCATCCGTCGAAGCTTCTGTTTCACTGGCTTCATATTCGGATAAGTTGGTATCGTGTTCTGGGCAATGCTTCTGTCTACCCCAGGCATGTCCTCGTAGGACCAAGCAAACACTTTGGCATATCTGACCAATACTTCTTCTAATTTCTCTCGCTCTTCAGCGATAACTTCACTTGCAATAAGAATTTCCTTAGGATTCTCAGGCGTGCCTAAGTTAAATGCATTTGTTCTGGTGGAGCTGATATCAAATATACTCAAGTCATGCAAGTTGGAGGAAAATGACTCGGGCAAATAAGAAAAATGATTGTCTTTATTGCTAATAAATACGAGAGTACACTCAAACAAATCAGGAAGATAAATGTCTTCATCATCGGCATACACTTCATCCTCCGCAACCAGGTTCTTCTCAGACTTCTTATCCTCTTCGAGAGTCAGGCTCTCCAACTTCATCAATTCTTCTTCCCGATTCTTTTCTTCCACAACTTCTTTGGTCAGCGGCTTCTTACCCAACATCTCTTGGAAGATCTCAAATCCAGGCACCATAATCCCATTGACTTCTATTGGTTCGGGCTCACCTTGATACCCTGAAGCCTTCACAAAGCATTCCATCAATTTCAGCCCTTTTCTTTTTAACCTTCAGCTTTTCCTCGTCAGATTTATACCCCAAACCCCTCCGAGTAGTCTGTCCTCTAAAGTCTGGCAGTTTTGACCTTTACCCAGCTCGAACTTCATTTTTCCCATGATCCTAGCTACCTTGCGGGGTTAGCATCCTCCGTCACCACTATTTTGCTTAAGGCCTCAACCATGGCCCGCCTGTGCTTCTGAGATGCACACAACAAATCCAAGATACTCACTTGTGCTCAGGTTTTCCTCAACTGCTGCAGCACTACATCTCCCTCGGCATTTTCTGTATTCTCAGCCACTTTTCTACCCTCTGATAACACTCATTTACCATTCTCAGTCATATCATTATAGAAACGCCCACTACTTGTTATCCCCCTCACTTCTTCTTCATCACTACTGGAGAAGTCTTCCCAGAAATTCTGCCCCCATTTTGTCTCATCTTCACTGTTACTATCCCAAATTACAAGGCAATAGGCTTGGTGGTCAAAGGATTTGAGGACAAGGCTTTCGGGTAGGCCAGAGTTTATCATATAGGTTGGTGGGGGATAGAGTGGTAATTTGGTAGGGATTTTGGGGTGTGTTGGGGCGTTCTGTTTCAGGGTCGGGTATCTTTTTGGAGTCTACAAGGTCTTGGATTTCATGGCGGAGGCGGGCACAATTATCAGTGTCGTGGCCTTTCTGTTGGTGGAAGTGACAATATTGGCTCAGGTTGGGAAGTGGTGGTGGAGGGTTGGGAAGTGGTTTGGTCTCCAGAGGTTTCAGAAGTACTTGTCTTTTTAATTTCTCCAACACCTTAGACAAGGGCCTCTCTAAGTTGGAGAATCTCCGATTTCGGATGGCAGCAATCTCCGCAGAAACAAGTTTGGTACCTGATGTTCCCCCAATAGGCCTCATACTTAGGCCATAAAACTTCATGTTCTCTGCTTCTTCTTTTCTTCAATATCCATGACAGTTTCTCTCAACTGTCAAAAATCAGCAATCATGGAGGTCATCCTCCTCAGTTTCCCATAGATGGAGGGCTTGGTGCCCTTGATAATCATCTTAATTTGATCTTTCTCTGAGGGCCGAGTCTGCATCTTTAGGAGCTGGCTTCTCCAGTGGTCTACATATTCTTTGAAGCTTTCATCTGGCTTCTGCTTAGTGTTCTACAAATCTCAGAGTGACAAATCAATATCCAGATCTTTAACATATTACTTCAGAAAAGCATCAGCCAGTTCCCTCCAATCTTCCTTAATCTTCTTCTCAAGGTTGTGATACCAAACTACCGGCGCTCCCTCAAGTGACATCCCAAACATTTTCTGCACTTGACGCTTGGATAAACCCACTGAACTCATAACTGAAACATACTGACGGAGATGGACCCTCAGATCCCCATTCCCGTTGAACTTAGCCATATCCGGCATCTTGAACTGAGCTGGCAACTGTTCTTCGAAAGTCATTGCCTCATAATCTAACAACTCTTCATGTTTACCCCTCATTTTGCGGGTAACTGTTTCAACCTGATCCCGAAGCTTCTGAAATTATGTCTGAGACCCAATCACTCTGCCTGTTGCATACTCTGCCATGTCGTCATCAAAAGCGGGGATATCATCCCCTAACCCATTCGGAGGCTCCTCGCGCCTCACATTCTCAGAATTCCCCCTAGCACGGGGTACAGCCATACCAGCCACAGCAGTAGTCAAGGCTTGCAACTGTTCAGTAATTCTGGCGAGACCGTTTTCCAACTGATCTATCCGGGCTACTTCGTTATCGGATGTACTCATATCTATTACCGGTCTTTTAGAGAGTCATCCCTCTTTCCTAACCCAACAGGAATCTATGATGTCTTTTATAGACATAGAGGGTGTTAACAGGATATATGTATGCATGAGATGAATGAGATGCATGCGATATAAGTAATATATCAATTCATTAAAATTTTCACACAAATCGGCCCATCATCATTATAGAAGCTTTTGGGCTAACTGTCATAGGAGCGAACTCGTCCCCCTTTAAATGGCCCAACAAGTTCACATCTTATGGCAAGAAGTCCAACCGTATCCAAATGATAACGTTCCTAAACACAAACATACAATGGCCCATTGGCGTTTTAGAAGCTTTTGGCCCAATCGTCATAAGATACGTTCTTGTCCCAGTTTAAATGCCCAACAAGCCCATACCTCATGAGAAAAGGTCCGCATGGATCCAAACAAAAATGTTCCCAAACACAAGCATACAAAAATAATTTCTACAGAGTGGCCCACCAACATTTCAGAAGCTTTTGGCCCAATTGTCATAGGATATGAACTCGTCCCAGTTTAAATGGCCCAACAAGTTCGCATTTCTGACAAGAAGTCCAACTGTATCCAAATGAGAATGGTCCACAAGCACAAGGAAATAGTTGCTATAGGTCATATTACCCCGGTCTACATGTGGGTTTCTGGGAGTGTAGACAAAGACTCTCGCTAGTGAAGGATTGCCCACAACTAGGTCTCCCCACTCAAGGGTTCGAGCGACCAAGTGAGCGCACCTTTTTTATACCTTACAATATGTGCCAACGAGTTATGGTGTGTGATTAACTGTCAGATGGATTTCCCATTGTAGATTCCCCAGAGGGAGGGTGGAGTGAGGCTCTCTTAAGTACCCTAGCCTCTTAGGCTCTTATCGCTTGGTGACAGGAATAAACAACGAGTCCTCCAAATTAGTCCATCACAATAGGCTACAAGTAAATGATTATCTAGGTGCCTTCACAACTTTTCCTTATAGAAAGGTAGTGAATGAAGGAAGACAGCAAACCACTGCCCATCTTTAAAAGTGCCTTCGATTAAACCTCTTTTAACCCACAGTAGACACGGTTAATTAAAACACAAATCATAATATTACAAGACATTATTTCGGGGCCGATTCTCTATCCCCAGTGGAGTCGCCAGACTGTGGGAACACAGAAACTGGGCAACACATGCTGTTCCGGGCTCGCGGCCCGGTTGGGAGTACGGAGTAGCCCCACGGGGGACTAAACCGGAGAATGATGGAGTCACCACCGGTGTGAACCGGGACAAAGATTTAAGGCCGCACTCACCCTCGCAAGGGAAGACCTCAAACCATTGGGTTCGGAATGGTCCCTTACTTATGCCACTTGTAATAAAATGATTTGTGCAATAATTCAACCAAGCCTAAGAAACATTTATTTCCAAGGATAATTTACTCCTAAGTTTGCATGCAAAAGTACAAAGCTCATATCTAAGTTTGCATATAACACATTTTTCATGTTTGCATACAACATATTTGCATATAATCTATGTCTGAGTTTGCATGCATAAAGGTAAATTAACATACGGCAAGCATACAACTTAATAAGCACATTGTACTCATACATGTGGGGAATACAGATAAATGACAATTGCACAATCATTCGTAATAAAGAGAAGCAATCAGGTTCGTAATACAAATGGATAACTAATACGGCAATTATGCATAAAGTGTGATGAAAAGGACTCAGTTCAGTGTGTGCGCGTTCGTGTAGCGTTCGTAAACACGTTCGAACGGTAAACAGAAGGTTCGCGTTCGTGTAGCGTTTGAGAACGCGTTCGAATGGGACCAGACCTGATGCATGATAAAGCAAAGAAAATACATGCACGTTCGTGTAGCGTTTGTAAAACGCGTTCGAACGGTAAACAGAAGGTTCGTGTTCGTGGGGCGTTTGAGGATGCGTTCGAACGGGACTAGACCTGATACATGATAAAACTAAGAAAATATGTGCGCGTTCGAGTAGCGTCTGAAAATGCGTTCGAACGGTAAACAGAAGGTTCGCGTTCGTGTAGCATTTGAGAACGCGTTCGAACGGAACCAGACCTGATGCATGCAACACATATATAGACAAACAAATCCACAATGTATGACCTCACGTGTCTGATTGAACTCATTCCCATCCAATCATGTGTACCTTACCCGGCGCGGCAAAACATCGTGGTAAATGATTTTAACTCCTCGAAATAGAGGACCTTTAATCGGGCACTTACTAAACCCATGCGCTAATGACATAATGCACATAAAAACAAAGACAACAATATCGGACTTCGTATACTCAATTGAACACATCTCACATTCAACCGAATATACATCATCCGGCGTGGAAAAGCATCGTGGTAAAGGATTTTAACCCCTCGATATAGAGGACCTTTAATCGCACTTACTAAGCCTATGCGCTAATGACACAATGCATATAAGAAATAAAAGAAACAACAATATCGGACTTCGTATACCCGATTGAACACATCTCACATTCAACCGCATACACATCGTCCAGCGCGGCGAAGCATCGTGGTAAATGATTTTAACCCCTCGAAATAGAGGACCTTTAATCGCACTTACTAAGCCCATATGCTTGACCTCATCATTACTCAAACAAATAACATGCAGAAAATAAATAACGATAATAAACAAATCAAGATAACGTGAAATAAAATATGTGTCGTATACTCAAGTGGTACGTGGAGTTGTATCCCGAGTACAGATCATACTACCGTCCATTCAGAATCGGCTATGAAATTTATGTCCGGGTTTCCATCCTATATACCACAAGAGGCGGCACATTTTCATTAATTTAAGGGCCACAACATACATTATGCAATGACTCTCATGCGAATAAAATTCAATAAATAATTAAAAGATGAATATAAACTAATGAGAAAGGTGCTCTCAGGTCTAACCTTTTATGTTGACTTTCGGAAGTACCGTGCACGGTCGTCGGAAGGGTGGATGCTCCGCAACTCATCCGGTTCACTGATTCAACATTTCCCTTCGCTGTTTCGCTGTTTGGGCTGCTGTTTACCCTCCATTTCGCTATTGTTTTACTGCTGTTTTGCTGCTGTATTTCGGTCACTGTTTTGGTGTTTTAGGCTACTGTTTTTGGATGTTTTTGAAGGTTTAGGGTGCAGTTTTTTAGTTACCATTTTGGGAATTCAAGGGCTGTGATTTTCGATAATGCAAGGGTGTTTAAGGGCTGTGATTTTCGGTAATGCAAGGGTGTTTAAGGGCTGTGTATTCGGCTATGGAGATAGGAGGAGAAGAGAAAATTCTTTGCTTCTTTTTCTTGTGTATCAGGTGTGGATTGCTATGCTTTTTCTTTTCTTTTTGTAGTTTTGTAGAATAGTCCGGAGGAGAAGGGATATTTCTTATGTAAATAATGTTTGAATGAGCTAGGGGAGTGAAGGGTTGAGAAGTGGTTTCTTTTATAGACAAAGGCTGGGGCTTCTCCTTGTTTGAAAAGGAAGGAATCAATTAGTGTCTCACAAGGAAAGTCTAATATTTGATTGGGGGACATGTCTTGGCTAGATTAGGAATATGATATATTTAATTTGTTTTGTTTAGGCATATAATATGTTTAGTTTGGTATATAATATTCTTGATTGATTTTAATTAGGCATGATTTTATTTGATATTTATTTTAATTTGGTATATGATTTTTAGATTTTATTTAATTCCCCATGTGTTAAATATGTGTTTTATTAATTTGGATGTGTTTTATGGGCTTTGGTAGGCTAATTGGGCTTGGGTGTGAGGCTAGTAGCAAAACCAGAAATACCGACACCGTTCGAACGCCGATTCGAACGCTACACAAACGCCCGCAATCTGCTTGACGTTCGAACGCGATCACGAACGAAAAAAGTGAACTTGTGAAATGAATCTGATGACGTACTTATTCTGAATTTCCCCTTCCGACGTCCGTTTCCCGTGACTTAAAAGGTAGTGTCTCCAAATGAGACTCATCATAGGGACTTACATGCAAAAATGCAGTACCTATAATTTTATTTCAAAACATATATAAAGTCGTTTACATTATATACAGGTCTAGGGCGTATATCCCAATAATCTCCCACTTGCACTATAGCAAATAGGACATGTCACGTAATCCTAGACCATCTAGGTGACCTTCAAACACTTTAGCCGATAAGGTCTTTGTAAATGGATCATCCAAGTTTTCTACGAATGTAATCTTTGTGACATTAACATCTCCTCTCTGCATTATCTCCCTGATGCGATGATATTTCCTCTTTATATGCTTTAATTTCTTGTGGCTTCTTGGTTCTTTTGAATTCGCCACTCCACCACTATTATCGCAATAAAGTGTGAGTGGTCTATCTATATCTGGAACAACTTCCAGATCTCCTAAGAATTTACGGAGCCAGACTGCTTCCTTAACTGCTTCACAAGCTACTACATATTCAACCTCCATGGCGGAGTCAATAATGCAAGATTGCTTTATACTCCGCCATACTATAGCCCCATCACCTAGGGTAAACACTTATCCAGATGTTGATTTCCTAGAATCAACATCTGTCTGAAAATCAGAGTCTGTATATCCCATTAGGATCATATCCTCACTGGAATATACAAGCATATAATCTCTCATTCTCTTAAGATACTTGAGAATGTCTTTCACAGCCACATAATGATCCAATCGTAGGTTAGACTGAAACCTATTGACTACTCCCACTGCAAAACATATGTCTGGTCTTGTGCATAGCATAGCATACATGAGACTACCAACTGCTGAGGCATATGGGATATGTCTCATTTCCTCAACATCTTGAGGTGTCTTAGGAGACTATTCCTTAGACAAGTGAATTCCATGTCGATAAGGCAAGTTGCCTTTCTTGGAATTCTGCATCCCAAATTGCACAAGTACCTTGTCGATGTAGGATGCCTGAGACATAGCTAAAAGTCAATTTTTGCAATCCCAAAGTATATGAATCCCAAGAACATAACTGGCCTCTCCCAAATATTTCATTTGGAATTTGTTAGCTAGCCAGGTTTTCACATTCGATAATATCTTTACATCATTCTCAATGAGTAAAATATCATCGACATATAAAACAAGAAAAACCACCTTCTCATCAATGCCGTGCTTGTATACACAAGGCTCATCAACATTCTGCTCAAAGTCGTAAGACTTGATTGTGGTATCAAATCGTATATTCCAAGATCAAGATGCTTGCTTAACTCCATAAATGGACCCTTGTAGCTTACAATTTTTTTGCTCTTGACCTTGGGCTATGAACCCCTCTAGTTGTACCATATAAATACATGCATCAAGATTTCCATTCAAGAATGCAGTCTTGACGTCCATTTGCCAAATTTCATAGTGATAATATGCGACAATGGATTGAAGAGTGTGGATGGATTTGAGCATGGCTATTGGCGAGAAAGTTTCCTTATAGTCAACTCACTCTATCTGGGTATAACCCTTGGCCACTAGCCTATCCTTGAAGGTTTGTACCTTCCCAACTGCTCCCCTATTTCTCTTGTAGATCCACTTACAACCTATGGGTTTCACCCCATCGGGTTGGTGTACAAGTTCCCAGACTAAGTTGAAGTACATAGACTTCATCACTAGGTTCATGGCTTTGAGCCATTCCACTTTTTCAGAATCATCCATTTCACTACGATTGGTTAATGGATCATCCATACCATCGCTGGATGCAAAAACTCTTTCCTCTCTAACTCTTAAATAGCGATCAAGTTTCCGTACAACCCTCCCACAACGTCTAGGTGGTAGATCATTCTGATGAGCTTACATCTACGCTCAGATGTCGAATGTGCTATGTATTTGTCAATTGTCGTTGACGATGGTGTGCTGGTCGAACCAGCAAATAACTCCTCGAGTAACAATTTACTTCGAGGTTTGAACTCCCTATATTGTCCTCCTATAAAAACGTAGCATTTGTCGATAAAAACACTTTATTATCTTCAGGGCTATAGAAGAATCCACCACTAGTCTCCTTAGGATAGCCTACAAATATTCACACCTGAGAACGTGGCTCCAACTTTGTAGTCTTATTCTTCATCTCATATGCTGGACACCCCTATACGCGGAAATGTCGTAAACTAGTTTTACAACCACTCCACAACTCTAAGGGAGTCTTAGGAACAGACTTAGATGGAAATACATTAATGATATGCATTGCAGTTTGTAACGCATATCCCCATAACGAACTAGGTAGTGGGCTATAACTAAACATAGATCTCATCAGGGTCTGATTTCTCCTTTTTGCAACACTATTTTACTGTGGTGTTCTAGGCAATGTGAGCTGGGATACTATCCCATGCTCAACTAAGAATTCCTTGAAATCTCTGTCAAGGTATTCTTCTCCACGATCTGATTGTAGTGTCTTGATTGTTTTACCTAACTGGTTCTCAACCTCAGCACGATACTCTTTGAAATTTTCAAAAGTATCCGACTTGTGCTGCATTAGGTAAACATACCCATATCTGGAATAATCATCAATGAATATGACGAAGTATTCATAACTACCTCGGGATCTTACATTCATTGGTTCGCAAATGTCCGAATGTACAAGCTCAAATGATTGACTAGCTCTTATACCTTTTCCAGTAATAGGTCTTTCGGTCATTTTTCCTTCTAAATAGGATTCGTAGACTGGTAAAGTTTCGAGCTTTAACTGGTTTAAGGCTCCGTTCTTTATCAATCTGTCTATCCGGTCAAGGCTGATATTACCAAGTCTAAGATGCCACAGATATGTGTCATCATGAGAAATCTTTTAACGTTTAGTTTTATTTTCTCAACCTTAAACATTTCAACGTTGAGCAGTGACCTATGTGTTAACGGTCTTAACACATACAAGTTATTTTCTGAGTTTCCTGCATATAGTTAATCCATTTCTACCAATAATAACCAAATTGCTATTAAAAGAAACTGAATAACCATCATTCAAAAGTTTAGAAACATAAATCAAATTCCTGCGAAAACCAGGAATGAATAACACATTGTTCAAACTTAAATAACTATTATTTGCAAAATTTAAACTGGAAACTCCCACTGCTCTTCCTGAAATGACATCCCATGTCCCGACCCTCGTGGTGTAGTCACCTTCAGCAAGGTCCCTCCATTAGTCAAGTAGCTGCAAAGAAGAACAAACATGGTTAGTGGCTCCAAAATCAACAATGCAGGCGAATTTATCATCCTTCACTAAAAGAGATTCGATGACGAGTAAATCATATTTACCTGTATCATTTTTCTCCTTCAGCTCAGCAAGGTATTTGGGACATTTCCTTTTCCAATGCCCGTTCTTGTTGTAGTGGAAACACTTTCCCTTGTGCTTGGCATCCTTGGAGCCTTTCTTGTTCTTCTTCTTTATGGGCTTAGCCTTAGCCTTCCCAGTGCTATTTTTCATCATCTTTGTAGATTTAGAAAACTCGGAAACATTTGCCTTATCACTAGGTTTACGAGGATCCACAAGCATGAACTTGTTTAGGGTGAGGTCATTAAGAAGCTAGGTCAAAGTAAAGTCAACTTGTTCATAACATAGTTGCTTATAAACTACAGGAAACTCTTCGGAAGAGTTTCCATAATCATGGTCACCTGGCTATGCTCGTCAATACGAATTCCATGGGTTTCATTAGTGTTGAGATATGTCATCATCCTCAAGACGTGCTCTCAGACTGATGTCCCATCCTTCATCCTAGCAATCATCGCTGAGACCATGGCCTCATGACGTTGACGCTCCGAAGGCTTCCCGAACATGCCCTGCAATGGCTCCACCATCTGAGATGCTGAAGCCATATGTTCATGCTTTGCAGCAAGAACCTCAGACATCCCTGCTAGCAAGTAGCAGCAAGCTTTCTCAATAGCTGCGACCCATTTCAGGTAGGCATCGCGCACAGCTTGGCCAGCATTTCTGGCCGGCTCGGGAGGACACTCCTCCGTAAAGACAAACTTTAGGTCTTTGCAGACCAATATGGCAATCATGTTACTTTTCCATTTAACATAGTTTTCTCTTATTAATTTTTCATTTGAGAGTATTGAAATAATTGGAGAAACCATGGCTGAAAAATGAAATAAACATGGATTTAACATTCATCGCATATTAAAATCATCAAAAACAATTTTGGCATAAAATTAAACATGATGCATGAACCATGAATAACAAATTGGAAACCTAAGAGAATTACTATGCCACGGAAATCTATCATCCCACAAGTAAGTGTCGCTGTTGGTTAGGTCAAGTACTAGCATGATAGATCGAGACAATCTCAGTCGATTAATATATATGGGAATAACTCTTTTTCCTATATTAATTAACTACCGTTTAATTCGATGAAGAAATTTCATTAACAGTTAATTATTCCTTTGTGAGTGTGACCCGCCGTTTCAGGATCCTTGGACTTAACAAGTGAAGTGCCGCCGTAGGGTAGGTCAGTTCACAAGATACATCTAGTATCCCTATCCTCTCAGAATCCAAACTTGATATTGACCCAAAATGGACACCATCCATAGGGGGATGAAAGCAAAGTCGTCTCGAGGCGCCTTTTGAATCTCATATTTTCGGACTAACAACGGAGATCGCGGGATATACTATCGTATATCCCTCTCCCACTCACTATTTTAAAATTAAGGTTTCTATTTATAAAATATCTAATATTTTAATTTAACTAGTATGAATAAATTAATGGCGGCTAAATCATAACTCTTATTTACACTAGTACATTATTAGTGACCTAACCAATTTTAACTCTTAAAAATTACATCACTAATTTCCATTAGTCTCTACTAATTATATTACTCAATTAAACTAATTTAATTAGAGTGGTATTAGCGACCTATTATATTTTAACTTTTAAAATACTAGAACACTATTTGGTTTAAAATTTTAGAATCCTAAAATGGTCAAGATTTATATTAAACTATTTGATTAATTTAGTGCGTTATAAAATCCAATGGTACGTGAAATTGTATCCCAAGTGTAGACCACATTACTGTCCATTCAGATTCGGCTATGGAATTTATGTTCAGGTTTCCATCCTATATACCAATGGAATTTATTAGCACTAATTAAGCCCAATATATTAGAAATCAAATTTTAAACATTAAAACCTATTAATCCAATTAATTGTTTTTCCATGCATATCATATTCTAATTTAAACATTTTAAATCACATAAAATCATATTTCATGTCTATAATGATAATGCATCTAAAACATGTTATGACATGAAAATGCAAGAGTAGGCACCCTAATCTATATGACATGTTATTCAAACATTTCGAATTAAAACATACATATAAAATAAAAATATTTTGCATTGACCGGGCTCTTATTTTTCCCTATACTAATCTAATTAGTAGAAAAATCCAAAGGCATCCATTGGTCTTCAAATCACGGTCCAAGGTGGTGTTGTCTCCTTTTACGACTTTGGTGCTCCAAATTACAACAATTGAAATTTTTACTTTGGAAAATTAAAATACAACAATTGTAAATAATGGCCTTATGGCCTTACATCCCAAAAACAAAACCAACATAAAAATAAGAGTCGGAAAAATTTAGGACCAATGCAAAATCCATTCATCACATTAAAAACAATAACCATTCATTATATGAATATTATTTTGTGCTTACTCATCTAAACATGCATATCAATATTTATAACTCATATAAATATATTAAAAATAGTAACTTTAAATGAAAAATAGAAGGGTTAAAAACACTTTTCAACCTTACTCTCAATGCTAATTGTAGGAAACACTTTCGTTGCGCAGCGAAAACATCTTAGGCACCGTGATCGGACTTGAAACATTTTTCTTCCCTTCCCACTGAGTGGCCGAATGTTACTGCCACCAACACTGAAATTTTACTTCAGTTTTAGATAAAATTCCAACCACGAAACAGCCCTGGAACAGTCCCCGAATAGTCCCGAACAGCCGGACAAAAACTGGACTGTTTTGGACCTGATACGCGACCAGTGCACTGCCGAATCATCCTCTGAAATGTGCGGACAGTGGCTGTGTTTCAGTTTTGATTTTTTCACTTGAAAACAGCCCCAACACAGCCCCAAAACACCACAAAATGTTCCCTAAAAAACAGGATTAAAACAAAACCAAACTGAGTTCTGTTTCACCAAGTAAAGGGACGACAATGAGCAAAATAAAGCCTCACTGCCGAGAACATACAAGAATAAGATGAAGATGATTATTTGTTCGACACCACAAAGTCTTCCGAACTATATCTCGTTACCAACGAAAGCTTGTGTGGGCAAGTCTCACAATATTAATCCCTAAACTATTTAGAGATTTAAATCACAATTATGTTTTGTATTATTTTCTTCTTTTTCTTTGGTTTTATTTCTCTAAACTTTCGAGAGGATGAAAAAGAAAATGTAAGGTGGCTAGGGTTCAAGAATGAGAGGCTTAGCCAAAAAGAAAAATAAATCTTCTTTTTATACCTAGGGTTATTTGTTTCCAAAATAAACAAAACCCTTCCCCTTCACCCATGCACATAATCGGCCAAGCATTAAAAATAAGGAATAGTTTTTATTTATTTTTATTAATTTTGTAACAACAAAATTAACTTTCCATAAAGCCAAAGATGTTACAAAATCAAAAATATTAATGCCATTATAGATTTGTAACTTCCAAAATTAAATCAAGGGTTTCCAAAACCCAATAAATAGAAATTACAACTTTAGCCTTATTAAATTATATCAAATATAAATAATTTAATTCATTTAATAATTATCATATAATTATAAAAATAATATATTAACTTCTAATATATAGTTCCAAGTGTGACAAATAATATTATTAATATTTATATATATGTGAGTATATAATTGGACTATCCAATTATACTAAATCCGCTATAGTATATCCAGCTAGCACGGGGACCAAATGGACCTACGGTTCCGAGCTCCAATAATCTCGAAAAATCAATTACGGTCTTAATTAAATATTTGAATAATTAACTCCGGGTTATTCCACTAAAACCTGAAATTGCACTCTTGTTGCCGCATATGGTATATTAAGCCGAACCAAGTCAGTGTCCATCGATATAGTCACTGCATACGAATTGACCTTTCATGAGTATCTCGTAATTAGAGTCGGGTCATAATGTCCGTTATACCCCAAATTATTTATATCTTAAGTACCATTGATTCTCTAATGAACGATTTATTTATAACCATTATGAATTTTAATCTTTCTATTCGTAATAGAAAGACTTGAGCACTCAAACCGTTTAAGTACCGAATCAATCCTTAAGGAAGATACTCCTCTACTTCTCGCAAGAAGAAGTGAACTCCATATCTCTGTAAAACGTTCCCAGCTACACAACAGACCATGCCCCCAAAGTACGTAGCTATTGGTCAGGAGTGCTACACCAACCTCACCTTTGTAAATCAAAGGAGATAGCCAGCCATGCAGGAGTTCATAATGCACTTAGGATTAAGATCAATCCATATATGACAGTCTAGTTGTTGGGTTTCTAAGTTATCCCAAGATAAAATTAATCTATGAAAACATGTGAATACAACAAAGTTAATTTACGGAAATACTCACTTTGATCGGATTAGTGATACGTTGAACACAAAACGTTTGCTCCTCCATTGAAGCTCTCGGCCAAACCCTCCATGTGTGATCCAAGCTCCAAGCTTTGTGAATGGATTCCATGCTCATGAATGGGTTTCCCTATCACCTTTGTTTGACCCATTTGCTGTGATAGCACTCTTGAAAAATTTGCCACAAATCTTTCCTAAGCATATTGTTGTTCTCGGCAAAGGAGAAATCAAAAAGGAGAAAAATGGCCCTTGGCCGTGAGTTAGAGGAGAGGGAGAAGAAGATGATGAGTTGTGTGTGTTGTGTAATCTAATACACAAAATGAAAGTCAAAATACCAAACTAATTAAAAATGGTAAATGTCTTTCAACCCATCACTTTAGTGTGTTCCACACTCAACTATCAACCAACAACTTTCATCACATTAAATTGATAAAGTTGACTAGTGATGTGACGCATGATGTGACTTATGGGCCCCACTTGATTCGAAATACGAGTGGGCCCGCAAACACTCCCGGGCTCGGGTTCGCTAATTCTGAATTAACGAATTTTCCGTTGTGACGTAATTAAATCAAATTTAATTAAATAATTATGCCTAGCAAAATTAATATTCACGTCGCTAACGAATTAATTCTAAATTAACTCGTTCGCCCGAATTAAAATCTAATTTTAATTCCACGTTAAAATCTAATTTTAATTCCACGTCGAAATCTAATTTCGTATAATATATCGAATATATTATTTATCGATTAATTCCAAATTAATCGTTCTCTCTCTTTAAATAATATTTTATCCCAGATAAAATATCTCCGTAATTAATCCTAGATTAATTTTCTCTCTCTTATAATTAATCCCAGATTAATAATGTGCGAGTCATACGTCATCGTGAATCTTCGGGAAGCGACCCATGAGATCCTCGGATATGTTGGCAGTAAATCCGGTCGTCGGACTATCCGAACAAGTACGTACCTAGAACTACGTTTTAACCGATTTACAAGACATGATAGGCTTCTAGCAAAGCACCGTGCCTACCCAATTCTCCAGAAATATTCTTAAAGGAATATGTAATCTATATCATGTATTGTGATCCAGTATCAGATGTCACGTGCTAGGCCTGGGGCTGGAATTGTGTCTGCCCCGTACGAATCACATGTCGGATCTCTGGTAACTAGTCTCTATAATCGGATAATCATGACCTAGTCATATTATCCCGATGACTGCAGTACATAAGAGTACCAGTTCCGTATCCTACGTGACCATCATATCCACTATGACTGGAGTGATACTTCCATCTTGACATCACACCCAATACACTACGATTCTCAATATACCCCGAAGAGGCGTACACATAACAGGTTAAAGGCCTGGACAACCAAAACCAAAGTATATTGATTGTCGCAAGTATTAGCGGTGCAAGTCTCAGGTTAAGACCAAATACACCTACCCTGATTCAGACTTCCATAAACACATAGTCATACTACCAATGGAATTCTGATGGGTCTATCAAGAGCGAAGCTGTTTCCGTACCATCGGTAAACACAACCTCATATTACACTTGCATGAGTATCCAATACCCAAATATATGAGAACTATGCCATTATGCTCTCATAACACGCACAAGTGTAATACTAGTATATTCCGCATTATCGATGTCCAATCTCGATAATACTCCGACTAGGGATATTTTAATGATTAAACCTTCATGGATTGATACTGTCTCATATCTTATCAATTCGGAACTAATCATATGGACATTTATCATTTATATATCCCGGTAATCTAATTACAAATGATAAAAGTACAATTTCCTTTGTCACATAGTTAATTTGTACAACAACACCATGTTATGTATAAATAGTGATGCTATGGGTCATAATTGTCCAACAATCTCCCACTTGGCCTATAGCCAATCACTCAAGTGTCCTACACTTGAAATATGTACGGTTCGCTCAAACTTCTGCTGAGAAAATGCTTTCGTCAGCAAATTTGTAAAGTTATCATCTGATGCGATTTATTCCATCATCACATTGCCACGATGTATGATCCGAACGAATCAGATGAATAGTTGAAGTATATACTTGGATCGATGATGAGACCATTAATTCCTTAGCCTGTGCTGTAGCCTAGCTCAGTTGCTAACAGAATTATACCTAATCTGATTAGGATTATTATGATCCTAAGTGCTTCTATTGCTGCCTCAACTGCAGCAATATTCTGATTTTGTTGTTTATTCTGTAACAGTATCTTGCTTGGAAGATTTCCAGCTCACTGTTCTGTTATTCAAACTATATATTACCTTTATTATGACTTATAGTCGTTATTATCGGTTAGGATGTTGGACAATTATGACACATAACATCACTATTTGTACAAATCATGGTGTTGTTATACAAATTAACTATGTGACAAAGGAGATTGCACTCTTATCATTTGTGATTAGATCACCTAGATGTATAAATGATATGAGGTCCCTATGATTTGTTCCTGGATTGAGAATGATATGAGACAGTATCAGTCCACGAAGGATAAATCATTAAATATCCATAGTCAGAGTATTATCGAGATTGGACATCGATGAATATGTAAAAGACTAGTATTACACTTGTGCGCGTTGTGAGAACACAACGACATAGTTCTCATATATTTGGGTATATGATACTCATGTAAGTGTAATAGGAGGTTGTTTTTTACCGATGGTACGGGAAACAGCTTCGCTTTGGATAGACCCCCTCTGAATTCCATTGGTAGAATGACTATGTGTCTATGGAAGTCCGAAATCAGGGTAGATGTATTTGGTCTTAACCTGAGACTTGCACCGCTAATACTTGCGACAATCAATATACTTTGGTTGCGGTCGTCCAGGGCTTTAACAGGTTCTGTGTACGCCAATGCTGGGTATATTGAGAATCGTAGTGTGTTGGGTGTGATGTCAAGACGGAAGTGTCACTCCAGTCATATGGAGATGATGATCACGTAGAGATACAGAACTGGTTCTCTAAAAAGGTTGCAACCATTGGGATAATATGACTTGGTCATGATTATCCGATATTAAATAGACTAGTTGCTCGTAATCCGATATATGCTTCGTACGGGGCATACACTGTACCAGCCCCAGGCCTTGCATGTGATCATCCGATACTGGATCAAAATATGCAATACTACGTATATTACGCCTAATATAGATCATTTATTACTGTAAGGATATTTCTGGAGAATTGGGTAGGCATGGCGCTTTGTTAGAAGCCAACATTGTCTTGTAAATCGGTATAAACGTAGTACGAGGTACTTACGTGTTTGGATAGTCTGACGACCGAATTACTACCAACATATCCGGGGATCTCATGGGTCGCTTCCCGAAGATTCACCGATGACGTATGACTCACACTTTTAATTAATCTAGGATTAATAAGATGAGAGAGAAAATTAATATGGGATTAATTGCGGAGATATTTTATCTGGGATAAAATATCAATTAAAGAGAGATAACGATTAATTTAGAATTAATCGATAAATTATATATTAGATATATTAAACGAAATTGGATTTCGACGCGGAATTAAAATTAGATTTTAATTCGGGCGAACGAATTAATTTAGAATTAATTCATTAGCGATGTGAATAGTGACTTCGCTAGGCGTAATCATTTAATTGCGTCGCAACGGAAAATTCGTTAATTTGGAATTAGCAACCCGAGCCCGTGATTATTTGCGAGCGCATTCGCATTTCGAATTCGAGTGCGGCACGTAAGTCAAATCAAGCGTCAAGTCATTAGTCGCATCAAGCGTCAAATCACTGGTCACTTTGAGTGATGTGACTTGACAACTTGATTGATAGATGTGACTTGATGGGAGTTGTTGGGAGCTTTTAAAGCTTGTCCTTTGTTGACTTTTTGAATGAAATTTGTGTATATGATTTTTGGAAAATCATTAACCATTTTTTAAGTAACAAAACAACTCTTCTCTCTCTCCATTCTCTTCCTCACTCACGCCCACAAGGGCTCATTTTCTTCTTCTAGTTTGGTAGTGAACTGCCGAGAGTTCGAAGAAATTGGGAAGCAAGTACTTGATTTTTATGGCAAAAATCAAGAGAGCTAACACTCCGAGAGACATGCGAAGGTGATAGGGAAGTCCACCCATGAGCCGGGAATCGTTTGACGAAGCTTGGAGCTCAAAACTTGGAGCAACAATGGCTGAAAATGGGGACTGCAACCAGTGAACTGCCGTGAGCAGTAAGGAGGCAGAAAACAATTTTTTGTTCGTTGCCGCGTCGCTCAACCGATCGATGTGAGTATTCCGCAACTCCCTCATTGTATTCACTTATGTTTCATGCTTGTTTATTGATCCTTGGGACCTTAGTAAACTCCAACAATGGTATCAGAGCAAGGAAAATCATGAAATATGACTTAGGGTTAAAATTTTGGTAAAATTGATTCTGAGCATGAATAATGAAATTGGATGATTTAATATGCTTAATTGATGTTTTGTGGATGATTGATTGGATCAATTTGAAGAAATTGTGATTGGATCATTTTTTCCCCAAATTTTTATGTTGGCTGAAAGTTAAGGAGCCATAAATGTCTTGGTGATTTTGATTTTTGATCATTGGATGTGTTGGAAATCAATTGGGAATATTGATTTAATTTTGGATTGAATTAATTGGATTGAATTTGATTTGGACACAAAATTTCCCCTTGGCCGAGAGCTTTAGCATGTAAAATTGGGTTTGATTTTTGATGAAAGTGTTGGACATGTTTTGTTGTAATTGAGCATGATTAATTGTATAAATTAAATATTTGGAAATATTGATTTGGGTGATTAATTGTGTTATACACTTTAGTGTAATTAAATTGGGAAATTGGATTTTTGGAATTTAATAATTTGGGCCTTAAATTGGATTTGGGCTTGTTGTGTTGTAATTGGGCTTATTGGTCTTGGTTGTACCAAGTTAGGTTTAGGCCAAATGGATTGGATCCAATTGGGCCCAAAACTGCATCCATAAAGCCCAAATGCGACTAATGGACCATTAAAGTTTAATTGGGCCTAATTGGCCTAAATTGATTTATGGGCTTATGGGGTAACTCCCGGATTGGACTTTGGTTATTGGGTTCGACCCGAGTTGACCAAAAGTCCACGCCTTAAGAAATTAATTAAAAGCCCATTGGACTTTAATTAATTGACGTTGGACGTTAATCGGGCTTTGAGACCCGTAGCGATTAAATTTGGAATTTAAGTCGTAAAGGTTCGTTAAATAAATTGTAGTATTTAATTTGGAATTAAATAGTGAATTAGAATTAAATACAAATTGAATTGGATTTAATTTTGTAGTTTAATTTAATTCGAGAATTCGTACTTTGAGTACTTATTCGTAAAACGAGTTTGACTCAAGCAAAATCAAATCGTTGTTTGAATATTGGATGATCACTAATTATCAGATTAATTAATTTGATTAGATTGATTGATAACATGCTTGTGTGAATACATGGTTGCGATGCATGAATAATGTATATCAGATGGATATTAGATGGGTAGGGCAATTTTAGAAATTGTTGTAATAAATTTGATTTATTAATTGGACCTGCGTGTCCAGGCTTATTACCTCCTTATTCTTTGTATTCTCTTCTCACCTATTCCCCTCAATGTAAATGAGGTTTCTTTAGAAGTGTAGTGTAACGGGTAGAAGTAATACATGTGCTAGCGGGAGAGAGAAAGGGAGAGATTTGATCTAGGATCATTGTGTAAAGTATCCATCCGCATATCATTATTATTTTTTCATATGCGCTTTATTATGTGTTTAGAATGCATGTTTAAGGGTGTATGATGATGAGACCTTAACAAAGATAATAAATTGGTTGCCAATTTGCACTCGAAAAACCCTCACAAATATTAAGCGTTTTTCCTTCCATTGAGTGATTCTTACTCAAGATCTAAGACTGGCATTGGCTTGTTGGCCAAAGTCAAGGCCTTTGTCTGTTGAGGATGTGTTTGAATCACGAGAGCTTTGTTCAATATTGGTGTCTTGTCCAAGTTGTGGTTTGTTGGCCAAAGTCAAGACCACTTCTTGTCCATCGACATTGATTACGAAGCTTTCCATGGTCAATGGGTCGCGCCTAACTGGGATCACTAAGTTTGTTGTGCCAAAGCCAAGGTTTAGTTGATTCAGAGGAAAAAGGTTAGGTAATACATTGGATGTATTGGCATATATAAGATATATGTTTCGGACTTGGATGTCCCCCTACCGGATCTAGGAATTGGATTGGATCCAATTGATCTTATAGATCTACCTAGTTAATTATCATACAATTTGTTGGCCAAAGTCAAGATTGTGTGATATTTAACGGGATCCTAGCCCGCTAGGAAACACGGTTTCCGAGTACTCGACAGAGGGTTAGAGGCTCGCCGAAAAATAATGGGAGGCAAGAATTGAATTTCCAGTACTCGTTTAATTACTTGCCATACGCGCTCAATCATAAATATCATTCGTCAAATAAATTAAATGTTAGTTGGACTAATATTTAAATGTTGTTTCTAATAAATAGTTGGAATATATTCAAACTATTCATTTATAGTTGATTTTATAATTGGATTATAGTAATCAATATAATTGATTTTAATCTATTAAATTATAGTTGATTAAATAGTTGGACTATTGTAATCATTATAATAAATAGTACCTAATTGTTGATTAAATCAAGATATAATTGAAAGATTGACATTTAAAACATAATCATAGGGAAAATGTATTTAAATGGTTTAATTTTCAAAATGGGAATAAATTTCAGGATGGTCCTGGAAAATAATAAGTTACTTTATTTGATATAATAACATATTAGGCCTAAGCCCGAAGTTAAGCAAATAATAGAGCATAATCTTTGGAAGATTTATGTAATGATAACATTAGTGCTTAATCCATTTAGCTTGTCATAGTAGACTCTTTAATTTCTGAATCAGAAATAAGGATTAGATTCTTAAAGTATGATAATGAAATTGAAGGATCTTCATAAATCTATGCTTAGATTTTAGAAGTACTAAATTGCAATAATAACTCTTGGATAGTTGATGACTATTCTCAAGGAGACAAAGTCAAGATTTGCAATAAGACAAGTAGCGCAAGTCGCAGTTTATTTCGATATTCTAGTCAGCCGAGGCTAGGCCAAAGGCTTCTGGAATGTGGGAAAGGGCAAAGGCAAAATCATTATAATCTTCTGGGAAGATAAATGACATATCCCAAAATGTCTGCCTAAATGTGGCAAACGGGATCGCGGAAGCGTGACTGTTGTTTGAACAAAGCAGACATGAAGGAATTGAAGACGAGCAAGGCTCTGACTTCAAATATGTTTGTCATAAATATATTCACTACTAGTATTAAAATTGGATTTTAGATACTTAGTGTGATATATATATATATATATTGATGTTCAGAATCTGCTATGAGCAGGATTATGAAGCTATTATAATGTAACTAGTTTGACTAGAAACATTATCTCTATATCAGTGTTTAACCCGCTGCGGGTGAACCTTTATATTCTAGAACACTAAAGTGTTTTATTATATAAAGATGATATTGAGATAAACACATTAGATGTGAATAACATTATTTATATTTTGAATATAAATAAATCTCAAATATATAACATGACAAACAAATAGATCAAATTGATTTGATCAGTTGAAACATATTGTGGCATTGTTGTCCGGGACACAATGAAACAAGACTCGTATATCCACACTTTTGAAGAGTGGGTACTCGGACTAATTTGATTCCATTCAAATAAAGTCTACGAATCTAGTTTATTGGGCAAAATGCCTAAAACACTATTTACTTGGTAAAAGTGTAAATGCCACTGATCTGTTAGCCCTAGTTCATAGTGAAGCAAGTGGGCCCATGTCTAGCTAGGCTAGAGGTGGATATGAATATTTCGTGACCTTACGGATGTGGCATCTCGTTATGGTTATGTGTTTATTTTGAAGAACACAAATCAGAAACTTTTAAGTTTCGACACGAAAATAGACAAATAGATCGGCTATAGTATTATACCGTCAAGGTTAGACCGTGATGGAAAATACTTAAGCAATAAGTTTCTAAAATGCTTGAAAGAGTATAGTATTCTTTCAATGAGGACTCCTCCCGGAACACGTCAAAGTGACGGTGTGTCCGAACCTAGTAACCGAATTTTGTTGGACATGATAAGATTAATCATGAGTCGCTCTGAGCTACCATTTCCTTCAACGGATAAGCTTTGACAGTGCATAACTTATTTAGAATAAGGTTCCATAAAATCTGTTTGACAGATTTCATATTAGATATGAACAGGAAAGAAACCGGGTTTCACATTCCTGAATATTTGGGATGCTAGGCATATGTTTGGATGATACCAAACTAAAACCCAAATTGGATAAGTGCCAAATTGCAGGTTATCCTAGGGATACATAAGTATAATACTTATACAACTCATAAGAGAACAATTTAATTGTTGCTCACCATGCGGTCTTCCTAAGAGGAATACCGATATGCAGTGGTAAGTGGGAGGATAGTAAAGCTCGATAAAAATCGGAGTGATACTGTTCCAGGCACGGAATCCTAATGGAACTATTACCAGTAATCTTCAAATACACAAGAACCATGTATGTGGGAGAGAGTCAGAAAACAACCTGGGGTATGGGTTTCTGATCTCACCTCATAAAGATGTCTATCTTATTGAGGTATACCAACTAACTACGTAAGAGATAGTGATACGGGGTATCGACTCCCTATTATGACAAAGTGTCATGACGTCTGAAATGGATTCCATGTATATCAACTTAGTTTGGAAATTAGTTGATATACCACAAGGCATTGTGCCTATTGGTACTTTATAAGTCTTCAAGGAAGACATACATAGATGGCAACATACCAACGTACTAAGCTAGGCTTGTAGCGGAAAGGTATCGTTATTAACATTGTGTCGATTATGATTCAACCTTTTAACTGTTGCCACGGTAAATCCATTTGGATAATGCTTGTTAATGCTGCATGTTTCATTTATGAAATATGGCAGCTGAACGGGAAAATCGCTTTCCTGAAAATGAAACCTTTCAGAGGATGTTTACAACATCCTGTCTATTTTGTCGTACCAAAACTAGCAAACAAGGTTTGCGGGTTATTCGATCCATTTTTTGATTAAAGCAAACATTAGGTTCTTGGAATTATCGTTTTGATGTAATCATAATAGTTTATGGTTTAATTCAAAACGAAATGATTCTTGTGTATATAAGAGGGTTAGTGGGAGCGCACTGACAGTGGCTGTCCTATAAAATAATGATAATATGTCATTTCTTAGAAATGATATTCCCATAATTACAATCGGTGAAAGCTTGGCTTTCGAGAAAAATCTCCGAGAAATCATACATTGAAAAATGTACGCGACCTGGTGTCTCATACGCTTTGAGCATATGAAGTCACAAACAGGCCAATCCTAGTGATAGTCACTGGATTGAAGTTAAGAACATACTTAGTATCTTAGAGAACTGAGGATGTTGTCTTGAACTATGAAGATGGAGAACTTGAAGTGACTGGGATCACTGTAGTAAGTTTCCTAACCGATAAAACGACTATAAGTCGCAAACGGTACTATACAATTTGAATAACGGAACAGTGAGCTGGAAATCTTCCAAGCAAGATACTATTACCGAATAAACAACAAATGCGGGTTATTGTTGCAGCTGAGGCAGCAATGGAAGCCTTATGGGTCGATAAAAAATCTAATTAGATTAGACATAATTATGTTAGCAGCTGAGCTAGGCATCAGCACAGGCTAAAGAATTAATGGTCTCATCAACGATCCAGATACATACTTCGACTATTCATCTGATTCGTTCGGATCATACATCGTGGCGATGTGATGATCGTATAAATCCTATCAGACGATAATCATGCAAATCTGCTGACGAAAACCTTTTCTCAGCAGTTTCAGCCAACCGTACATAGTTCGGGTGTCAGACACTCGAGTGACTGGCTATAGGCCAAATGGGAGATTGTTGGACAATTATGACCCATAGCGTCACTATTTGTACAGATTATGGTGTTGTTGTATAAATTAACTATATGACAAAGGATATTGCACTCTTCTCATTTGTGATTAGATCACCTAGATGTATAAATGATAGGAGGTCCTTATGATTTGTTCCTGGATTGAGAATGATATGAGACAGTATCAGTCAATGAAGGATAAATCATTAAATATCCCTAGTCAGAGTATTATCGAGATTGGATATCGATGAATACGTAAAAGACTAGTATTACACTTGTGCGCGTTGTGAGGGCACAACGGCATAGTTCTCATATATTTGGGTATAGGATACTCATGCAAGTGTAATAGGAGGTTGTGTTTTACCGATGGTATGAGAAACAGCTTCGCTCTGGATAGACCACCTCGGAATTCCATTGGTAGTATGACTATGTGTCTATGGAAGTCCAAAATCAGGGTAGGTGTATTTGGTCTTAACCTGAGACTTGCACCGCTAATACTTGCGACAATCAATATACTTTGGTTGCGGTCATCCAGGGCTTTAACAGTTCTGTGTACGCCAATGCTGGGTATATTGAGAATCGTAGTGTGTTGGGTGTGATGTCAAGACGGAAGTGTCACTCCAGTCATATGGAGATGATAATCGCGTAGGGATACATAACTGGTTCTCTAAAAAGGTTGAAATCGTCGGGATAATATGACTTGGTCATGATTATCCTATATTAAAGAGACTAGTTGCTCGTAATCCGATATATACTTCGTACGGGGCAGACACTATACCAGCCCCAGGCCTTGCATGTGATCATCTGATACTGGATCGAAATACGCAATACTATATATACTACGCCTAATATAGATTATTTATTCCTATAAGGATATTTCTGGAGAATTGGGTAGGCATGGCGCTTTGCTAGAAGCCAACCTTGTCTTGTAAATCGGTATAAACGTAGTACGAGGTACTTACATGTTCGGATAGTCCGACGACCGAATTTACTGCCAACATATCCGGGGATCTCATGGGTCGCTTCCCGAAGATTCACCGATGACGTATGACTCGCACTTTTAATTAATCTGGGATTAATTGCGGAGATATTTTATCTGGGATAAAATATCAATTAAAGAGAGATAACGATTAATTTGGAATTAATCGATAAATTAATATATTCGATATATTAAACGAAATTGGATTTCGACACGGAATTAAAATTAGATTTTAATTCGGGCGAACGAATTAATTTAGAATTAATTCGTTAGCTACATGAATAGTGACTTCACTAGGCGTAATCATTTAATTGCGTCGCAATGGAAAATTTGTTAATTTGGAATTAGCGAACCCGGGCCCGAGATTATTTGCAAGCGCATTCGCATTTCGAATTCGAGTGCGGCACGCAAGTCAAATCAAGCGTCAAGTCATTAGTCGCATCAAGCATCAAATCACTTGTCACTTTGAGTGATGTGACTTGACAACTTGATTGATAGATGTGACTTGATGGGAGTTGTTGGGTGCTTTTAAAGCTTGTCATTTGTTGACTTTTTGAATGAAATTTGTGTATATGATTTTTGGAAAATCATTAACCATTTTTTAAGTAACAAAACAACTCTTATATCTCTCCATTATCTTCCTCACTCACGCCCACAAGGGCTCATTTTCTTCTTCTGGTTTGGCAGTGAACTGCCGAGAGTTTGAAGAAATAGGGAAGCAAGTGCTTGATTTTTGTGGCAAAAATCAAGAGAGCTAGCACTCCGAGAGACATGCGAAGGTGATAGGGAAGTCCACCCATGAGCCGGGAATCGTTTGACGAAGCTTGGAGCTCAAAACTTGGAGCAACAATGGCCGAAAATGGGGACTGCAACCAGTGAACTGCGGTGAGCAGTAAGGAGGCAGAAAATAATTTTTTGTTCGTTGTCGCGTCACTCAACCGATTGATGTGAGTATTCCGCAACTCCCTCATTGTATTCACTTATGTTTCATGTTTGTTTATTGATCCTTGAGACCTTAGTAAACTCCAACATAGGAAACTTGCAGCAGTGAACCCAGTCACTTCAAGTTCTCATTCTCCATAGTTTAAGAAAACATCCTTAGATCATCTAAGATACATAAGGATGTTCTTAACATCAATCCAGTGACTATCACTTGGATTGGCCTAATTGTGACTCCATATGCTCAAAGCATATGAGACACCATGTCGCGTACATATATTTCAATGTACGAGTACTCAGAGAGTGTCAACAAATTTTAGATCTATCCCAGTAGATCTTTATTCCTAGAATAAAGGTTGTCTCTCCCATGTATTCTACGGAGAATATTCATGAAAGCCAAGCTTTCACCGATTGTTTTACGGGAATTTCATTTCCAAGAAATGATATATCATCATTATTTAGGACAGTCATTGCCAGTGTGCTCCCACTAACCTCCTTATATACACAATAATTTTCTTCGTTTTGAATTAAATCCTATACCATTATGATTACATCAAATCGATAATTCCAAGAACGCACTGCTTGCTTCAATCCATAAATGGATCGAATTAACCTGCAAACCTTGTTTGCTTGTTTTGGTACGACAAAACCGTTAGGATTTTGTGAACATCCTCCAAAAGGTTTCCTTTTAAGGAAAGCGATTTTGACGTTCCGCTGTCATATTTCATAAATGAAACATGCAGCACCAGCAAGCATTATCCAAATGGATTTAACCATGGCAACGAGTAAAAGGTTTCGTCGTAATCGACACAATGTTGATAACGATGCCTTTTCGCTACTTGCCTAGCTTAGTACGTTGTATGTGTTCCATCCATGTATGTCTTCCTTGAAGACTTATATAGTACCAATAGGCACAATGCCTTCCGGTACATCAACCAGTGTCCAAACTCGGTTGATATACATGGAATCCATTTCGGATATCATGGCACTTTGCCATAATAGGGAGTCGATACATTGTATCACTTCCTCATATGTAGCCAGTTCGTATTCCTCAATAAGATTGACATCTTTATAAGGTGACATCAGAAACCCATACCTCCTAGGTTGTTTTCTGACTCTCTTCGACTTATGTGGTTCTTGTGTATTCGAAGATTGTGGTACAGTTTCATCCCTGATGAACTGTTTGTGTTCCATTAAGGAATTGGTGCCTGGAACAGTATTACTATGATTTTCATCGAGTTTTACTTTCCTCCCACTTACCACTGCATATAGGTATTCCTCTTAGGAAAACCGTATGGCGAGCAACAATTAAATTGTTCTCTTGCGAGTTGTATAAGTATTATACTTTGGTTTCCCTAGGATAACCTACAATTTAGGCACTTATCCAATTTGGGTTTTAGTTTGGTATCATCCAAACATATGCCCAGCATTCCCAAATCTTCAGGAATGAGAAAACCCGGTTTCTTTCCTGGTTATGTCTAATATGAAGTCTGTCTAACAATTTTTCATGGAACCTTATTCAAAATAAGTATTGCACTGTTTAATGCGTATCCCATAAGGAAAATGGTAGCTTAGAGTGACTCATAATTAACCTTATCATGTCTAACAAAATTCGGTTTCTCCATTTGGACACACCGTCAAATTGAGGTGTTCCGGATCCACTATGAAAGAATACTATACTCTTTCAAATATTTGAGAAACGTATTGCTTAAGTATTTTCCATTACGATCTAACCGTGACGGTTTAATACTTTTTCCGATCTGTTTGTCTACTTCGCGTCGAAACTCTTTGAATTTATCAAAAGTTTCTGATTCGTGTTTCACAAGAAACACATAACCATAACGCGATGCTACATCCGTAAAGGTTACGAAGCGTTCATATCCACCTCTAGCCTAGCTAGATATGGGCCCACTTACGTCACTATGAACGAGGGCTAACAGATCGGTGGCACTTGCACTTTTACCAAGTAAAAGGTGTTTTAGGCACTTTGCCTAATTAACTAGATTCGTAGACATTATTTGAATAGGATCAAATCTGTCCTAGTATCCACTCTTCAAAAGTGTGGATATACGAGTCTTGTTAATGTTTCTCAGACAACAATGCCACAAATAAGTTTCATCTGATCAAATCAGTTTGAGCTATTTATTTGTCATGTTATACATTTGAGATTCATTTATATTCAAATTATAAATATTGTTATTCACATCTAATATGTTTATCTCAATTTCATCTTTATAAAATAAAACACTTTAGTGTTCTAGAATATAAAGGTATACCCGCAACAAGTTATACTCTGATATAGAGATAATGTTTCTAGTCAAACTAGTTACATTTTGACAGTTTGCTAATTTAAGTATACACCCAAAGGGTAGTTCCTAAACTTAGGTTTCTACGGTTAAAACAGCGACTGTTGTCCCATTTCCAATTCGTAGATTAATCTCAATTGAATTCAGTCTCCTGCTAATCAGTAGATTCTGCACATCAGTACATATTTATGTACCACATCTAGTATCAAAATCCAATTTTGAAACTAATAGTGAACATGTTTATGACAAACATACTTGAAGCCGGAGCCTTGCCCCTCTTCTCTTCCTTCATGTCAGCCTTGTCCATATGGCGGTCACGCTTCCAGTGACCCGTTTGCCACAATTTAGGCAGACATCTTGGGATATGTCATTTGTCTTCCTAGAAGACTTGTGATGATTTTGCCTTTGCCCCTTTTAGAAGCTCTGACTCTGCCTCCTAGAGCATAGCCATCAACTCTCCAAGAGTTTACTCTTGGTTCACAATGAACCTGCCCCAGCTTTCGGGTAGAGACTATAAGATCAAATCTTTGGTAGTCTCGGCCACGTAGGTAATGCCCAGCTAACCTAGCTGATCGATGTCAGCAATCATATGCGACACCTAGTGCTCGACAGATGTACCCTCTGACATACACGAGCTAAAGAGCTTCTATGCAATTTGTACTTCTAAGATCTAATCTATGAAGATCATTAACTTCATCATCAAGGTACAAGGATCTAATCCTTAATTTTGATGACGAAATTAAAGTGTCATTGCATCTAGTATCAAGGATTGAACACTAAAGTTTTCATCACATGAATCTTCTAAAGATCATGTTATACTATTTTCTCAACTTCGGGCTTAGGCCCAAGAGGTTGTTCTATCAAATAAAGTAACTTCTTAGTTCCCAGGACTATCCTGAGGTTCTATTCCCAATCTTAAAATTAAAGCCGTTTAATGACATTTTACCCAGGTTTATGTTTTAAACACTAATCTTTCAGTTATCTTGATTGCTATAGTCCAACTATCCAATCAACGATTTTAGGTACTATTAAATATAATGATTACTATAGTCTAACTATATAATCAACTATAATTTTATTTTTTAAATTCAAATATATTGATTACTATAATCGACTATAATTTGAAGTAGTTTGAATACAGTCCAACTGTTTAATTAAAAGAACGATTAAATATTAGTCCAACTAATATATTTATTTAAAATTGACGAAAATGATATGAGCGCGTATTGGCAAGTATCTAAACGAATTTGTAAATTTAATACTTGCCTCCCACTATTTTTCGGCGAGCTTCTAACCCTCTGTTGAGTACTCGGGAAACCTTGTTTCCTAGTGGGCTAGGATCCCGTTAAATAACACACAACCTTGACTTTGGCGAACAAGCTGTATGATATTTAACTAGGTAGATCTCTACGATCAATTGGATCCCATCAAATTCCTAGATCCAGTAGGTGGACATCCAAGTCCAAAACATATATATATAATATATATGCCAATATATCCAATATATTTTCCTAACCTTTTTCCTCTGAATCAACTAAGCCTTGGCTTTGGCACAACAAACTTAATGATCCCAGTTAAGCGAGTCCCATTGACCTTGGAAAGCTTCGTAATCGATGTCGATGGACAAGAAATGATCTTGACTTTGGCCAACAAATCACAACTTGGACAAGACACCGATATGGAACAAAGCCTTCATGATTCAAACACATCCGCGATGGACAAAGGACTTGACTTTGGCCAAAAAACCAGTGCCAGTCTTGGATCTTGAGAATGAATCATTCAATGTAAGGAAAAACGCTTAATATATATTGAGGGTTTTCCGCGTAATTGGCAACCAATTAATTATCTTTGATTAGGTCTCATCATTCACCCTTAAACATGAATTCTAAAAGCATAATAAGGCGCGAAAATAAATTAATAATGATATGCGGATGGATATTTAAAACAACTTGTTCCTAGAACAAATCTCTCCCTTTCCTCTCTCCCGCTAGCACAAATCTTACTTCTACCCAATTACATAACACTTCTAAAGAAACCTCATTTACATTGAGGGGAATAGGTGAGAAGAGAAATACAAAGAATCAAGAGGTAATAGGCTGGACACGCAGGTCCAATTTAATAAATTCTAAATTTATTACAATAATTTCCAAAATTACCCTCACCCATCTAATATCCATCTGATATACATTATTCATACATCACATCCATGTATTCACACAAAACATGTTATCAATCAATCTAATCCAATTAATTAATCTGAAATTAATGACCATCCAATGTCTAAACAACGATTTGATTTGCGCAAGTCAAACTCGTTTTAAGAATAAGTACTCAAAGTACGAATTCTTGAATTATATTAAACTACAATATTAAATCCAATTTAATTTGTATTCAATACTAAATCTTTATTTAATTCTAATTTAAATAATTACACTTTATTAATGAGCCTTTTGCGACTTAGATTCTAAATCTAATCATTACGGGTCTCAAAGCCCAATTAACATCTAATGTCAATTTAATTAAAGTCCATTGGGCTTTCAATTAATTTATAAGGCATGGATTTTGGCAACCAAAGCCCAATAAGGAATCACCTTTTTGCCAAAAATCAATTTAGGCCCATTAGGCCCAATTAAAATATTAAAGGTCCATTATATTATATTTGGACTTTATGGATATGGTTTTGGGCCCAATTGGATCCAACCAATTAACCTAAACTAAACTTGGCCCAACCAAGCCCATTAAGCCCAAATACAGTCAAATTAACATTTCCAAAATACCAATTACACTAATTAATCATACTAATCATCATCAACACATGTCCAACATTATTGAATCAAAAATCAACTCATTTCCATGCTAATTGGTCACGTCAATTTGGGGTATTTATGTCCGATTTCGATTTCAATCCAATTAAATCCTAAATCAACATTTCCCAAGTCTTTCAATTCATCCAATGATCAAAAGAACAAAATTACCATGACATTTAGGGCATGTCCAACTTTCGGCCAAGCCTAACATTTGGGGAAAAATTGCTCCAATTCAATTTTCATCAAATTGAGCATGCATAACACTATGTTATCATCATTCAAGCATATTCAAACAATCAATTTCATCAAATCATGCTAAAATAATTTTTACCCAAATTTTACCCTAATTCAATTTCATGCTTAATCAAGGATCTTATACCATTGTTGGGTTTCTAAGTTATCCCAAGATCAAATTAAGCTATGAAAACATGTGAATACAACAAAGTTAAGTTGCGGAAATACTCACTTTGATCGGATTAGCGATGCGTTGAACATAAAACTTTTGCTCCTCCATTGAAGCTCTCGACCAAGCCCTCCATGTGTGCTCCAAGCTCCAAGCTTTGTGAATGGATTCCATGCTCATGAATGGGTTTCCCTATCACCTTTGTTTGACCCCTTTGGTGTGCTAGCACTCTTGAAAAATTTGCCACAAATCTTTCCTAAGCATCTTGTTGTTCTCGGCAAAGGAGAAAACAAAAAGGAGAAAAATGGCCCTTGGCCGTGAGTTAGAGGAGAGGGAGAAGAAGATGATGAGTTGTGTGTGTTGTGTAATCTAATACACAAAATGAAAGTCAAAATACCAAACTAATTAAAAATGGTAAATGTCTTTCAAGCCATCACTTTAGTGTGTTCCACACTCAACCATCAACCAACAACTTCCATCATATTAAAGTGATAAAGTTGACTAGTAATGTGACGCATGATGTGACTTATGAGCCCCACTTGATTCGAAATACGAGTGAGCCCGCAAACACTCCCGGGCTCGGGTTCGCTAATTCCGAATTAACGAATTTTCCGTTGCGACGTAATTAAATCAAATTTAATTAAATAATTATGCCTAGCAAAATTACTATTCACATTGCTAACAAATTAATTCTAAATTAACTCGTTCGCCCGAATTAAAATCTAATTTTAATTCCGCGTCGAAATCTAATTTCGTATAATATATCGAATATATTATTTATAGATTAATTCCAAATTAATCGTTCCCTCTCTTTAAATAATATTTTATCTCAGATAAAATATCTCCGTAATTAATCCTAGATTAATTTTCTCTCTCTTATAATTAATCCCAGATTATTAATGTGCGAGTCATACGTCATCGGTGAATCTTTGGGAAGCGACCCATGAGATCCCCGGATATGTTGGCAGAAAATCACGTCGTCGGACTATCCGAACAAGTACATACCTAGTACTACGTTTGAACAAATTTACAAGACATGATTGGCTTCTAGCAAAGCACCGTGCCTACCCAATTCTCCAAAAATATTCTTAAAGGAATATGTAATCTATATCAGACGTAGTATACATAGTATTGCGTATTGCGATCCAGTATCGGATGTCACGTGCTAGGCCTGGGGCTGGAATTGTGTCTGCCCCGTACGAAGCACATGTCGGATCTCTGGTAACTAGTCTCTATAATCGGATAATCATGACCTAGTCATATTATCCCGATGACTACAGTACATAAGAGTACCAGTTCCGTATCCTACGTGAGCATCATCTCCACTATGACTGGAGTTATACTTCCATCTTGACATCACACCTAATACACTACGATTCTCAATATACCCAGAAGAGGCGTACACAGAACCGGTTAAAGCCCTGGACGACCAAAACCAAAGTATATTGATTGTCGCAAGTATTAGCGGTGCAAGTCTCAGGTTAAGACCAAATACACCTACCCTGATTCAGACTTCCATAGACACATAGTCATACTACCAATGGAATTCCGAGGGGTCTATCCAGAGCGAAGCTGTTTCCGTACCATCGGTAAACACAACCTCCTATTACACTTGCATGAGTATCCAATACCCAATTATATGATAACTATGTCGTTATGCTCCCATAACACGCACAAGTGTAATACTAGTCTATTCTGCATTATCGATGTCCAATCTCGATAATACTCCGACTAAGGATGTTTTAATGATTAAACCTTCATGGATTGATATTGTCTCATATCTTATCAATCTGGAACTAATCATATGGACTTTAATCATTTATATATCCCGGTAATATAATTACAAATGATAAAAGAGAAATTTCATTTGTACAACAACACCATGTTATGTACAAATAGTGATGCTATGGGTCATAATTGTCCATCACTAGTAGATCGAAATGACTTTCTTTGTTTAACGGATATTATAAGAATGTCATTTCCATCTGGTTCTAGTCTTATATGATCACATCATACATGGTGCCTTCATTCTCATGTCTATATATAGAGGATCCCTGATCAAGGTCGTCATACAAATAAAGAATGGACCGCAACTATAGATAAACCACAAACAAAGTACCCGTTTTGCTTGCTCTCTATGGAATATTTAAGATTACTAACTTCAGTCTTAAATCTTCTTGTGTATGACACTCATACGTTAAGTCTGAAGGCACATAAGTAATCTAAGGTATTCAAGATAATTTATAATATGTGAAAAATTAAACAAACACTTTGATAAATGAATAATGCATCATTTTATTTCAAAACATATATAAAGTCGTTTACATTACATGCAGCTCTAGGGCATACATCCCAACAATACCCCGGTGACCCGACGACCTTTAAGTTATGGATGGAATAATATATGATGTAAATTATGTTCAAGCATGTATGTGCACATGAAATAACGTTTTGGACATTTGATAAATTCCTCGCAGTTCCGATATGGAAATCATTCCAAGATTAAATCCGAACAACTCATGGTTTTTAGGCCGTAACCCTTCCATATGAACTGTGAATTTTATGAACTTTATATCTTCGGAAATCTAAGACCGATACCTATAACTTCCACCTTGAACATATTTTCAAATTGAAATTAGAAACGACTCGAAAAGCAAGATTTACGTGGATGCTATAGTAATTTCGAGAATAGCCTAGATTGGATGATGTGGCACAATCCTAGCCAACCAATTCATTACAAAAAATCACCCAATTGCTCTATAAAAAGGACAATATTCACTCTCTTCCTAAACCAAAGACGTGAAGAATAAGGGTGGAAAATCTCTCAAGCCAATTTTTCCCATTGTCATCATTTTTTCAAGTCATTTTGGTCCATCTTAGTTTCAGTTCAAGTATGGTAAGTTTCTTTTCCTCTTTATTCTTCTCATTTTTTTTTTTCAGTTTGAGCAAAGAAAGTAAAACTCAAATTCACACTTTACATGCCCTATAGTTTTAACTTGTTTAATTAGCATTGAAAACATGGTTAGTGTGCATTTTTGAAAGTGTTATAAGGGGTATTATCATGGAATGAAGTTTTGGGTGTAAGAATGTGATGGGGAATTGTATTTTGTGAGCTAATGATGCTAGATAATGGGTTGTATTTGATTCACGATATGATATGAGTAATGATAAGTTAGGTTGAAGTTTGGATGATGATGTTGGGTTTATCTTGGGCAATTGTCATTGGAAGAGTTGTTGTTGGCTTTGATATTGGGCTAGCATCGCGACACTCAACATCCAAAGTCGCGAAGCATAACATGCAAAGGCTCTCTACCTCAGACCTAAACATGTGGTCGTCACGAGCCCCTACACCCAGGGTCACAATGCGTAACGAGCAGAGGCTCTCTGCCTCGGGCCAGATCAAGTGGGCGTCACGACGCGTAGCGTTTGGCGTCACGATGCAGAACATAACATGATCTCTGTCTGGGTCTGGTTGCATAGGCATCGTGACGCGCCAAATCTGGCATCGCGACGTAAGATAGAAATAGTTTCATAATATTTCATTTTCAACTTAAGATGTTAGAGGCCACCCTAGGGGTTTCTTATCGACACTTATTCATGCATTATGACTTGTCGCAAGCATTATACATCATGTGGTGATTATAGATTAGTTGAATGGAGGAACTTAGTATAATTCTGAAACATATTAACTACTTATATTCTAACCAAGTTTATTGACTATATATTATTGGTAGAAACCCCAAGTTCTTCGATAAAGTGAAATAGTGCCAGCCAAAACCTAAAATCTATACGTGAAGCCTTTTTCTCTAACTGTATTTACTTATATGTTTATGAATCGAAACTTAATTTTCCATATTTAGGATGCTAGCTAAGTTTATTTTCAACTATGCTTTGAAAAAGTAGGATTTGAGAAATATTTTCAGAAGATTGATTTCAAAGTATGATTTTTGTGATTTTGGAGGCATGGGGAAAAAAACCACCTCAGATGTAACTTGGTACAGATATTGGAAATTACGGATATTGGAATTGATGGATGTAACATGTGCACATGTACATCATGACTAGGGGGATAGTGATACATAATGCCCCTACATCCTAGATTTCAGGGCTAGGGGGACGGTGAGATGTAACTCCCATGGACCATAAATTCAGGGGTAGGATAGTGGCATGCATTGGGGGATGACGATATATAACACCCCAACGCCTGGCTCAAGTTGAGTGGCTTGGGGGACGGCGATACATAACGCCCCAAGACCACTAGTTTAGGCCGATAAGAGAAAGTGGATATGTAACGCCCCTATGCGTCAGGTTTTCTAAAGATACTCAGAGATATGTGTAGGCACTGCATTTTTGCATGTAAGTCCCTATGATGAGTCTCATTTAGAGGCACTACCTTTTATGTCACGGAAGTCGCGGGAAACGGACGTCGGAAGGGAAAAGTCAGAAATCAGTACTTTGTTGGATTTTATTCGCTTGTTTAGCTTCGGGTTCGCTTGTTGGACCACTGTTTTAAAACACATTCTTAGCCCAATCCAAGAAATAATTAAAACATGTCACAAATTAAAATTAAAACCAATTAAATTGAAACTAAATTAAATTCAAATCACATTAAATCATTCCAAATTTAAATAAATCACCTACCAATTTAAAGAAATTCCCACCAAAACAAATATCCTTGCCTAAACTAATTAAATCAAATACCACACATGCCTTATTTACTTGATCTCTTTCCTTAAAATCCATGCAAACCCTAGCTTGTCACTATAAAAATAACAGAAACTTCAACCCTTGCTCTCTCATCATTCACGGCAATAGAAAACAACAAATGAAACCCTAAATACTCACAAACAGACGCACAATCCTTCTCGGCAAAGACACCCAAATAAGCCACAAATCAGTGAGAAATTACCCTAAAAATCAACCCAAAAATTGTCCCAAAACAGTCCCCAAACAGCCTAAATTACCTTAAAACAATGACTAAAAAACAGCAGCAAAACAACAGCAAAACGGAGTCAAAACAGTAACCCGAACAGCGAAACAGCGAGGAAAGACGTAAACCAGTGAACTATAAAAGTTGTGGAGCTTTGGCCATTCAATCACCGTGTAACGCGAGTCCGAGAGTCGACGTAAAAGGTTAGACCTGAGGGAACTTTTCACATCTATTTTCATTCGTATTTTATTTTTTATTTAATTTTATTTGCATGATTATTGTGGAATGATGCATGTTGTGGCCCTTGAATAGATAGAAAATGTATGTATTGTGAAATGATGCATGTTTTGGCCCTTGAATAAAATGGAAATATGTCGCCTCTTGTGGTATATAGGATGGAAACCCAGATATAAATTCCCTAGCCGAATCTGAATGGACGGTAGTGCGGTCTGTATTTGGGATACAACTCCACGTACCACTTGAGCAAACGACACATATTTCGATTTATTTTGTCTTGTTTGTTTATTATCCGTTATTTAATTTATGCATGTTATTTGTTTATGTAATGATGAGATAAAACGCATGGGCTTAGTAAGTTGGATTAAAGGTCCTCCATTTCGGGGGGTTAAAATCCCTTACCACGATGCTTCGCCGCTCCGGATGATGTATATTCGGTTGAATGTAAGATGTGTTCAATCGGGTATACAAAGTCCGATATGTTGTCTTTATTTTTATATGCATTATGTTATTAGCGCATGGGCTTAATAAGTTGGATTAAAGGTCCTCCATTTCGAGGGGTTAAAATCCTTTACCACGATGCTTCGCCGCGTCGGATGACGTATATTCAGTTGAATGTAAGATGTGTTCAATTGGGTATACAAAGTCCGATATTGTTGTCTTTATTTTTATATGCATTATGTTATTAGCGCATGGGCTTAGTAAGTTGGATTAAAGGTCCTCTATTTCGAGGGGTTAAAATCCTTTACCATGATGTTTCACAGCGCCGGATGACGTATATTCGGTTGAATGTAAGATGCATTCAATCGGGTATACAAAGTCCGATATTGTTGTCTTTATTTTTATATGCATTATATTATTAGCGCATGGGCTTAGTAAGTTGGATTAAAGGTTCTCTATGTCGAGGGGTTAAAATCCTTTACCCCGATGCTTTGCCGCGCCTTTTAGCCCGTTGTTATTTATTAGGTGTCATCTATTCATCCGTTCACGTATGTGTCATGTTGTTCACTGCATTTTGGAGGTCACTGCTGTAACCCCGTTCGAACGCGTTTCAGAATGCCACACAAACGCATGTTTTCTGTCTCAGTTCCTTCAAACGCGTTTACGAACGCTACTCGAACGTGAACCTTCTGTTTACCGTTCGAACGCGGCTACGAACGCGGCTAGGAACGCCCACGGTAAACAGACCCTCTTCCATCACATCTCATGCATGGATACTCATTTTGTCATTTACCTTTTTGATTGTTCATGTTCTCGCAGTTAGTCATTTATTGTGTCCACAAGATCACATGTTCATTTCCATGATGCATGTTTACATGATAGTTATCTACTTATGCTTCCACATTCATCCATTCAACATGTTCATGAAGTTATATGCTTGTCGTTATTCCGATTTGCTTTCATGCGTGATTGTACAATTATTATCTACTGGCATGCCTATGATCAAGCGTAATGTGCTTATGACATTGTATGCTTGCCGTATTTTAATTCATCTTTATGCATGCAAATTGAGACATAGATTATATGCAAATAGGTTTTATGCAAATTCGGACATAGATTATATGCAAATGTGTTATATGCAAATTCGAACATAGGTTATATGCAAACTTAGATATGAGCCTTGTACTTATGCATGCGAACTTAGGAGTAAATTATCCTTGGAAATAAATGTTGCTTAGGCTTGGTTAAATTATTGCACAAATCATTTCATTACAAGTGGCATAAGTAAGGGACCATTCCGAACCCAACGGTTTGAGGTCTTCCCTTGCAAGGGTGAGTGCGGCCACACCAGGTGGCGACTCCATTATTCTCCAGGTTTTGTCCCCCGCGGGCTACTCCGTACTCCCAACGGGCCGCGAGCCCGGAACAGCATGCGTTGCCCAGTTTCTGTGTCCCACAGTCTGGCGACTCCATTGGGGATAGAGAATTGGCCCCGAAATAATACCTTGTAATGTTTACGATTTGTGCTTTAAGTTAACCGTGTCTATTGTGGGTTGATGTGGTTTAATCAAAGGCATTATTAAGGTTAGGTGATGGTTTGGTGTCTTCCTTCACTCACTACCTTTCTATAAGGAAAAGTTTTGAAGGCACCTAGATAATCATTTACTCGTAGCTTACTGTGATGGACTAATTTGGAGGACTTGTTTATTCCTGTCACCAAGCGATAAGAGCCTACGAGGCTTGGGTATTTAAGAGAGTTCGCTCCACCCTCCCTCTGGGGAATCTACAACGGGAAATCCATTTGACAGTCAGTCACACACCATAACTCGTTGGCACGTACTTTAAGGTATAAAAAAGGTGCGCTCACTTGGTCGTTTGGACCCTTTAGTGGGGAGTCCTAGTTGTGGGCAATCCTTCGTAACAAGAGCCTTTGTCCGCACTCCCATAAACCCACATGTGAACCTTAGTCGCAAAACTAGTAGAAATTATTTGTTCTATGCTTATGTTTTGGGCCGTCGTCATTTGGATCCAGTTGGACTTCTTGTCAGAAATGCGAACTTGTTGGGCCATTTAAACTGGGACGAGTTCGTATCCTATGAAAATTGGGCCAAAAGCTTCTGAAATGTCGATGGGCCGCTCTGTAGAAATTAATTTTTTATGCTTGAATTATCTCTTTATGCTTGTATTTAGGGACCATCATCATTTGGATTCAGTTGGACTTCTTGTCAGAAATGCGAACTTGTTGGGCCATTTAAACTGGGACGAGTTCGTATCCTCTGTCAATTGGGCCAAAAGTTTCTAAAATGCTGATGGGCCATCCTGTGTTTGGGCCCCTATCATTTGAAGTTATTTAGCTGTGTTATCGCAAATGTGTAAACCTGTTGGGCCTTTTCAACTGGGACAAGTTTGCACCGCGCAATGGTGTGGTTAAATGCTTTAAAATGATAATGGGCCGACCTATAGATTCTATACATCGCACACATCTCATGCACCTCATGCATACATGCACCATGTTAACCCCCTTTTGTCTTGATAGCCATCATAGATACCCATTGGTTAGGGAAGATGGCAGACTTGTCAAAAGACCAAGCAGCCACCAAAAGTACTGACAGAAGACCTAACCCAAAATGTTAGGAAACTCATTCATGCATACATGCATACACCTAACGCATTTGCATTCTTTTGTTTTGTTTTGTTGTATTCACAGGTTTCAACAAAGAAAAAGAGAAAGCATCAAATGCAAGCCAACCAAAAGCAGCAACAATACAGTGTCAGTAGCTTTCAGGAATGAATCAGGGGGCGAGGGAGATATCAGTATCAGTTTGGGGCGAGGCCAATATCAGTATCAGTTTGGGGCGAGGCCCATATCAGTATCAGTCTGGGGGCGAGGCCCATATCAGTATCAGTTTGGGGCGAGGCCCATATCAGTATCAGTCTGGGGGCGAGGCCCATATCAGAATCAGTTTGGGACGAGGCCCATATCAGTATCAGTCTAGGGGCGAGGCCCACATCAGTATCAGTTTGGGGCGAGGCCCATATCAGTATCAGTCTGGGGGCGAGGCCCACATCAGTATTAGTTTAGGGCGAGGCCCATATCAGTATCAATCTGGGGGCGAAGCCCACATCAGTATCAGTTTGGGGCGAGGCTCATATGAGTATCAGTTTGGGGCGAGGCTCATATCAGTATCAGTCTGAGGGCAAGCCCCATATCAGTATCAGTCTAGGGGCGAGGCCCATATCAGTATCTGTTTGGGGGTCGAGGCTTGCATCAGCATCAGTTTGGGGATGAGTCCCAGGGCCGAGGCCCACATCAGTATCAGTTTGGGGATGAGTCCCGATGGTCGAGGCCCATAGGAGTATCAGTTAGGGGTGATGACCACATCCGCATCAGTTTGGGGGTGAGGCCTATAGTAGTATCAGTTTGGGGGGGGTGAGGCCCACGTTAGTGTCAGTTTAGAGGCGAGGCCCTCATCAGTATCGGTTTGGGGACGAGGCCCACATCAGCATCATGCATCCATGCATCCATGCATACATGCATACATATCACATACATATAATTTTTATTTTGTGTTTGCAGGATTGTAGCGGTAAAGACCATCTTATCAAGTAACAGTTCAAGAATGAGCCACCTCTCACCAAGTAACAGATGCCGAAAATGGCGCTCCAAAATGGAGCACACAAAACAGATGCCGAAAATGGCACTCCAAAATGAGTACACACAACAGATGCCGAAAATGGCGCTTCAAAAATGGAGCATAATTCGAAAATGGACCACCAGATCAACTCAGTTCGAAGCAGCAGGCAAGTCAGGTGGCAGCTAGTGAGCCAGGTAAGTAAAAATGCATTGCATAACTTTGATAGGATTGTCATTGTCACACTGCACAAGTCCCATCAAAGTGGGGGCGACTGTAGGCAATGCATTTTTGCATGTAAGTCTCTATGATGAGTCTCATTTAGAGGCACTACCTTTTATGTCACGGAAGTCGCGGGAAACGGACGTCGGAAGGGAAAAGTCATAAATCAGTACTTTGTTGGATTTTATTCGCTTGTTTAGCTTCGGGTTCGCTTGTTGGACCTCTGCTTTAAAACACAATCTTAGCCCAATCCAAGAAATAATTAAAACATGTCACAAATTAAAATTAAAACCAATTAAATTGAAACTAAATTAAATTCAAATCACATTAAATCATTCCAAATTTAAATAAATCACCTACCAATTTAAAGAAATTCCCACCAAAAAAAATATCATTGCCTAAACTAATTAAATCAAATACCACACATGCCTTATTTACTTGATCTATTTCCTTAAAATCCATGCAAACCCTAGCTTGTCACTATAAAAATAACACAAACTTCAACCCTTGCTCTCTCCTCATTCACGGCAATAGAAAACAACAAATGAAACCCTAAATACTCACAAAACACTAAGCCTAAGAAACACTCAGCAGTCTTCCCCTCTATAGACGCCCCTTTCTCTCTCGCTATCACAACCCTCATCAGACCTTAACTGCACGCCAACAGCCACCATCACCCTTTCAACGCAACACCTCATCACTGCCTTCATCACGCCAGCAGCCTCTCCACTACAAAAGCCAAAATACTGCCAACACACCCCTTATTCACACAGACCATCGCTCACTCTCCACTCAAACATAATAAGCCACACAAATCCACTCACTCAGCAAGACAAACCAGACTGATAACTCACACAGCCCTCAGGTACCCACCAGTGCACAAACACATCACATAAAGGGACCAACTCAACCAACTCTTCACAAATAAACAAAACGCATGTACAACAACTCCAAAGTAACTCCCCTTCACACTTTAAAACCCCATGCAACCAAACACCACCCACGTGAAAGCCACAAATCAGCCACTCACTCTCCAAGCTAACCCTCACGCACGACTAACCCCTTTAAACCGAGACCCTACATCCTACAAACAGACGCACAATCCTTCTCGGCAAAGACACCCAAATAAGCCACAAATCAGCGAGCAATTACCCTAAAAATCAACCCAAAAATAGTCCCAAAAACAGTCCCCAAACAGCCTAAATTACCTTAAAACATTGACTAAAAAAAGCAGCAAAACAGAGTCAAAACAGTAACCCGAACAGTGAAACAGCGAGGAAAGACGCAAACCAGTGAACCAGAAAAGTTACAGAGCTTTGGCCCTTCCGATCACCGTGTAACGCGAGTCCGAGAGTCGACGTAAAAGGTTAGACCTGAGGGCACTTTTCACATCTATTTTCATTCATATTTTATTGTTTATTAAATTTTATTTGCATGATTATTGTGGAATGATGCATGTTGTGGCCCTTGAAAAGATAGAAAAGGTATGCATTGTGAAATTATGCATGTTGTGACCCTTGAATAAAATGGAAAATGTGTCGCCACTTGTGGTATATAGGATGGAAACCCAGACATAAATTCCTTAAATCTTTGTCCCGGTTCAAACCGGGTGGCGACTCTATTATTCTCCGGTTTAGTCCCTCGCGGGCTACTCCATACTCCCAACCGGGCCGCGAGCCCGAAACAGCATGCGTCGCCCAGTTTCTGTGTCCCACAATATGGTTTTCAGATTAGGCATATAGGAGAACAGCTAGGCATAACGCCCTCATACATCAAGTTTTTCAGAGACATATAATTCATAAAGGCAAATTTTTAGAAAAGAAAGTTTTAAGAAAGAGTTTTCAAAAGAAACTATTTTATGAGAATTTCAGAGATTTACAGACAGAAAGCAGTTTTCAGAAAGATTTTCCAAAAATAGAAATATTTTTGGACAAGAAAAGAGATTTCAGAAAATATGATTTCTTGAAATAGTTAAGCTTTAGAATCATGGATTTTCAATAAGCATTTCAGTTTCAGTTTTAAAATTGTCCACTCAATAGATCGTTCAAACGATCTAACCCCCCTAAACCCCAATTTCTTTATTTTGCAGGTTACCCAGATGATGAGCTCGGAAGAATGCATACTGATGGCAGTCACTAGGGTTTTGGGTCCAACAGATCAAGTGTAGAGTCACAGTTCATACTGAGTCAAGTAAAGTCATGTATCATGCATTATATGCGGTAGAGATTGTATATTTGTATTAAGTTAAAGTGTCATGAGTAAGAGTTGTAAAAGAAGTTCTACTGGGTTTAAAGTTATAAATGTTACGTTACATTTCATGTTTTTAAGTTGGGCAATGGTCTCTCTATGTAAGTTTCTATTTGTGACAAGTTTAGTAGTATGATCACAGTCAGAGGCTCAGGGGGATATGATGGCTTATTCTATGCCTGTAGCATTTCTTGGAGGGGGATGTTACATAGATGGTATCAGAGCATGGTTTAGGGAGTCAGTGACTACAGTGGGTAGAGTTCTGGGGTCTTGTATATGTAGTATGCCTGGGGTACTAGTATGCGAGGAACTACCTCTCCAGTATCCAATCCTTGAGTACATCCTCAAGTTATATAGATAGGTTAGTAAGAATTCCTAAGCTATTCGAATTTTACTCCTTATGAAAGTAACTATATTCTTTGTTCAAGTTGAAAATCCTTCCGTAAATATCCTGAATTATTATCAGAAGTCCAAGACAAGTTATAAGAATAGAAAGTAAAGTTCTAAAAATATTCATTCCAAGGAATGTGAAGAGAAAGCTATAAGAGATTTAAAGCAACCAAAGACAGAGAGAAGTAGAGAGACAGAATGAGGTAATAGTAGTAATAAGAATAGAATAAGCCTGAGTAAGGATAAAAAAATGCTAGATAAACCCAAGTAAGGTAGGTAAGATAAGATTCTTTTCCTCCTAAAAAAATTCTTTCCAAAAGATCTAATAGCCTAGAGTGTCTGGTATAGATAACAAGTTTTCCAAATCACGATGAATAGAAAGAGAGGTAAAAGAAGTAAGAAATCATAATTAGCCGTGAAAATTTCCAATAGACATGAGGTGCCATGGAGGATGTAGAGATTCAAGACACCCAAACCCAGAATCATAAGCAAATAAAAAAATGAATGTCATAAAGAAAGCTTATTAGTTTCTTTAGTAAAGAAACCAGATATAGATACGGCCCCAAGCTACCCAGATTTCGAACCTCTCAGTGACACCGGTTAACGACGTCGATATCTTACATAAGTAATAGACTGTACCAGGACATAGAATACCAAAACAAGGACGTCGATATTTTTCACGATGTACAAGCTTGTCCCACCCTTTACCAGCCTAGATAAAGATAACCGTAAGGAAGCTCGACAAGAATTTATCCTAAGCAAGAAACAGAGAACACTGAAAGATAGACCACCCAGAGATGAACCAAGGAGTTTTCAAAGGATGGAAAAGAAAGAACCCGACCCAAGTCAAATTGGATAAGTTTATATTACCAGTAAGAACCCATAGATCAGACCAATGCTAATGGGAATCCTTGAAAGTTTAAAAGGGCAGACCTATGAGATTGAAGACACTCGAAAGTTAGCAAGAGTACCAGTGTGAATAGTAAGGTTAACCAACATAGTTGTAGCCTATATCAAGAGCAGAGAGTAGAGATATAGGAAATAGCCCAGAAGAATGAATCACCACTAGCCTCGGTAGCAGGACTTAATGCCGATAGATGGAATATGGAAACAATAAAAAGGATACAGAAAGTGACAAGAGAGTTCAGTACATATAGTAGCATAGATAAAGTAGCTCAAAGGCAATAACGTAGATGGAGGCCTCAGAAAAGTGATAAAAGTTGAGAAACTTTAAAGACATTGGGTAATCGATGTAGATCCCAACAGAACGAATAATAATTCTTCCTTCCAGTAGCCCCGACTCTAGTAAGTATATAGACACTTAACCATACCATCACTGAGCTTAAGTAAATAACAAAAATTTATATTCACAGATCTTTGTGGATTGCATGTATTCACCCTTCAACTTAAAGCCCAATAAAGAGAAGAACATGTAAAAAATAGTATTTGATGGAATAGACAGATCACAAGATGGCTAAATAGCCTAAAGAAGTTCAACGGAACCTAGATAAGAATCAAAAGATGGTAATATTTTGTATGAGATAGAATGAATTGAATTCTTAGTATGTTTAGACAGATCTAAAAGAAATAAATCGCCCTATCGTAGAAAGGACAACCTTCGAGAAAGTAAAGGGTCAAATGAGGAATGAGCCAGAGTAAGAAACGAAGAGAACGATTCCCTAAAGTTAGAGATACAATTTATAAAGAGCCCCCCATGATACTCGAATGGAAGGACTAGTAAGAGAATAACAACCAAAACCAAAAGTATTAATGGTGTACCCTAACCTATCAAAGATGATGTAGAGCTTCCAGGGAAGTAATGACTTAAAAGGTTAAGAAGCTGAGATTAGTAGGAAGAATAACAGAGGTAATATGGTAGGAACTTGAAATAGCATGACCCTTAAAGAGATTCTCAATAAGAGGTAGTAAGACCAATAGACCGAAACAAATCATAAGTAAAGTCAAAGAAGGAAATTCAGATAGTACCTAGCAGAAGTACCTTAGTGTGGGAGCCAACACCAGATATGTAAACACGGGAATCCTAGACTTATAGATGAGCAACACGTGTAATTACAACAACAATAGCTACTGAGATTACCAAAACTAGAAAGGCTTCAGGACCAATCCCCACCCTCCAAACCCTCGTTAGACAACAACATAAAAAAAAAGGACTTCGATGTTTTCCTCAAGATACTTCCAGAAACAAGTGAATACTTAGTGTAATGAGACCAAAACATAAAACCTTCAGACCTAGTACAATAGAATAATAGAAGAGGAAAATAACTCTAAGTAAAAGATTTAGGAGATAAGTTGTATAGATTAAACGATGAAGAGGGAATGTAATAGTCAAGCAATGACAGAATACAAAAGAACCGACGTTAGACATTACTAGGGGCATGTAAAAGATGATATCTTTCGAATAATGAGACAGAGACATAGACCACAGAAGTTCCAAGTAGAATAAAGCAGGAAAAAATACAAAAATGACAGCAAGTAAAATGTTTGGAGGTGGAACTATCTGTAACTGTTCCTAGAACATGCCAAGATCGTCTAAGAGTGATTTGTGTGTGAATAAAATCAAAAGAGTTGCGGAAAATACTCACATTGATCGGATGAGTTCAAAACTTTTTCATGGATGTTCGGTATAAGCTCCAAGCCTTCTTGAGTGTTTCCAACACTTGGGTGACTTTCCCTATCACCTTGATTCACTCCTTTAAGTGCTAGCTTGAAACAAATTGAAAGAAAAATTGCTCTCCAAGAGAAGCAATGTATTCGTCAATTGAGAGAGAAGGGGAATAATGTCCATTTTTTATTTCTAAAATCATATGTCTAAGTTGACTTCAAAGTTGGTATATGTCTTTTAAAAAATTAAAGACAAAGTGTGTTGGAATAAGCTTGAGTGTAGAGAAAGTAATCCAAGATTTAATTCTCAACCACTTACCAAATTCCATCAAGTGTCAAACACTTTGATGTAAGTTGGTGGGTCCCACTTGAAATTTCAAATTTAAGTTGGACAATCCAACACGCAACTTCGCTCGGGCCCGGGTTTGCTTAATTCTGAATTAAGTGAATTACCGTTGCGACTTAATTAAATCCAATTCAATTAAATAATAATGCCTCGCAATATTATTATGTAAGTCGCTTACGAATTAATTCTACATTAATTCGTTCGCTCGAGTTAAAATCCAATTTTAATTCCCCGTTGAAATCTAATTTCAATTAATATATCTAATATATTATTTTAGCCCAATTAAATAGTAAAATCTAATGTCACTATTAAATTTACTTTACCGATTAATTCTAAATTAATCGCGCTCTCTCTTCTCGACGAATTTAATCCCAAATAAATTCTCGACGAATGTAATCCCAGATAAATTCTCGACGCAATTAATCCCGGATTAATTCTTTCTCTTTTAATTAATCTCAGATTAATTTATTACCATAATTAATCCAGATTAATTTTCTCTCTCATTATTAATCCCAAATTAAGTTTTTGTTTTAGTCAAATCTCAACAGTGAATCTTCGGGAAACGACCCAAGAGATCCCTGGATATATTGGCAGTAAATACGGTCATCGGACTATCTGAATAAGTGCGTACCCGGTACCACGTTCTTACCGATTTACAAGACATGGTTTGCTTCTTGCAAAGCACCGTGCCTACCCAATTCTCCAGAAATATTCTTTAAAGGAATATGTAATCTTTGTCAGGCGTAGCGTACGTAGTATTGCGTATTACGATCCACTATTGAATGTCACATGCTAGGCCTGGGGCTGGAATTTTGTCTGCCCCATACGAAGTATTTATTGAATCTTTGGTAACTAGTCTCTATAATCGGATAATCATGACCTTGTCATATTATCCCGATAGCTGCAGCATACAAGTGTACATGTTCCATATCCTGCGTGATCATCATCTCCATATGACTGAAGTGATACTTCCATCTTGACATCACACCCAATACACTACGATTCTCAGTATACCCAGAAGAGGCGTACACAGAACCTGTTAAAGCCTCAGACGACCAAAACCAAATTATACTGATTGTCGCAAGTATTAGCGATGCAAGTCTCAGGTTAAGACCAAATACACATACCCTGATTCGGACTCCCATAGACACATAGTCATACTACCAATGGGATTCCGAGGGGTCTATCCAGAGCGAAGCTGTTTCCGTACCATCGGTAAACATAACTCCTATTACACTTGCATGAGTATCCAATACCCAAATATATGAGAACTATGATGTTATGCTTCCATAACACGCACAAGTGTAATACTAGTCTATTCCGCATTATCGATGTCCAGTCTCGATAATACTACGATTGGGTATATTAATGATTAAACCTTCGTGGATTGATATTGTCTCATATCTTATTATCCTGGTACTAATCATAAGGACTTTTATCATTTATATATCTCGGTAATCCAATTACAAATGATAAAAGAGCAATTTCATTTGTTACATAGTTAATTTGTACAACAACGCCATGTTATGTACAAATAGTGATGCTATGGGTCATAATTGTCCAACAATCTCTCACTTGGCCTATAGCCAATCACTCAAGTGTCTAACATCTGACTATGTACGGGTTGCTCAAATTTCTGATGAGAAACAGCTTTCGTCAGCGGATTTTCAAGGTTATCATCTGATGTAATTTATTCAATCATCACATCTCCACAATGTATGATCGAACGAATCAGATGAATTATTCGAAGTATATAATTGGATCATTGACAAAACCGTGGTTCCTTAGCCTGTGATGTAGCCTAGCTCAGCTGCTAACAGAACTACTCCTAATCCAATTAGGATTATATAGATCCAAAATGCTTCTATTGCTTCCTCAGCTGCAGCAATGTTCCGCTTTTGTTATTTATTCGGCAACAATATCTGGCTTGGAAGATTTCCAGCTCACTATTCCGTTATTCAAACTAAATATGTACCCTTATTGCGACTTAAAGTCGTCTTTGTCGGTTTGGAAACTTGCAGCGGTGAACCTAGTCACCTCAAGTTCTCATTTCCCATATTTTCTGAAAGCATCCTTAGTTCTTCCATGACACTCAAGGATGTTATTTAGATCAATCCAGTGACCATCACCTGGATTGATCTTATAGTGTCTACATATGCTCAAAGCATATGAGACATCAGATCACATACATTTAAAAAATATACGAGCTTTGGGAGGATTGTCAGCTGTTTTCTAGATCTATCCCAGTAGATCTTTATTCCTAGAATAAAGCCTGCTTCTCCCAGGTATACCATGGAGAATTTTAATGAAAGCCATGCTTTCACCGATTATTTTATGGGAATGTTATTGCTAAGAAGCAATACATCATCAACTTATAGGACATTCATTGTCAGTGCGCTCCCACTAACCTTCTTATATACACAAGAATCATCTTCGTTTTGAATGAAATTATATACCATTATGATTACATCAAAACGATGGTTCCAAGAACGCAATGCTTGCTTTAATCCATGAATGGATGGGTTTAACTTGCAAACCTTATTTGCATGTTTTGGCACGACAAAACCGCCAGGATGTTCTTTACATCCTCCAAAAGGTTTCCGTTAAAGAAAACGGATTTGGCGTCTAGCTGTCATATTTCATAAATGAAATATGCAATTATAGCAAGCATTATCCGAATGGATTTAATCATGGCAACAGATAAAAACTTTTGTCGTAATCGACACCATGTCGTTAACGATACCCTTTCTATATAAGCCTAGTTGTATACATTTATATGTTGCCATCCATGTATGTCTTCCTTGAAGACTCATATAGTACCAATAGGCACAATGCCTTCTGGTACATCAACTAGTGTTCAAACTTGGTTGCATACATGGAATCCATTTCGTACTTCATGGCACTTTGCCATAAAAAGTGTCGATACCTTGTATCACTTTTTCATACATAGCCGGCTCATTATCCTCAATAAGATTAATATCTTTATGAGGTGAGATTAGAAACCCATACCTCCCAAGTTGTTTTTTGACTCTCTCCGACCTATGTGATTCTTATGTATTCGAAGATTATTGGTACAGTTTCATCCATGTTGAACTGTTGGTGTTCCGTGAGGACTCGGTGCCTGGAACAGTATTACTCTGATTTTCATCGAGTTTTACTTTCCTCCCACTTACCACTGTATATAGGAATTCCTCTTAGGAAAACCGCATGGAGAGCAACAATTACATTGTTGCTTTTGTGAGTTGTATAAGTACTATACTTTGGTTTCCCTATGACAACCTACAAATAGGCACTTATCCGATTTGGGTTCTAGTTTGGTACCATCCAAACATTTAGCGTATGTCCAGCATTCCCAAATCTTCAGGAATGAGAAACTCGGTATCTTTCCTGTTCATATCTAGTATGAAGTCTGTCTAACAGATTTTTCATGGAACTTTATTCAAAATAAGTATTGCACTGTTAAATATGTATCTCATGAAGGAAATTGGTAGCTCAGAGCGACTCATCATTAGCCTTACCATATCCAACAAAGTTCGGTTTCTCTGTTCGGACACACCATCAAATTGAGGTGTCCCGGGAGGAGTCCACTGTGAAAGAATACCATACTCTTTCAAGTAATCTTGAAACTCATATCTTTAAGTATTTTACACTATGGTCTAACCGTAATGTTTTTATTACTTTTACCGGTCTGTTTTCTTACTTCGTGTCGAAACTCTAAAAGTTTATGACTTGTGTTTCATAAGATACACATAACTGTAATGCGTTGCCACATCCGTAAAGGTTGCAAAGTATTCATATCCACCTCTAGCCTAGCTAGACATGGGCCCACTTACGTCACTATGAACGAGGGGTAACAAATCGGTGGCACTTGCACTTTTACCAAGTAAAAGGTGTTTTAGGCACTTTTCCTAATAAACTTAATTCGTAGACATCATTTGAATTAGAATCAAATCCGTCCTAGTATCCACTCTTCCAAAGTGTGGATATACGAGTCTTGTTAATGTGTCCTAGACAACAATGCCACTTTTAAGTCTCAACATATTTATTCAGTTTGAGCTTTTGTTTGTCATATTATATGTTTAAGATTCATTTATATTCTAAATATAAATACTGTTATTCACATCTAATGTGCTTATCTCAATATCATCTTTATAAACACAACACTGAGTGTTCTAGAATATAAAGGTATACCCGCAATTGGTTAAACTAGATACATAAATAATATTCCTAGTCAAACTAGATACATTATAACGATTTCCTAATTTAAGTACATGCCCAAAGGGCAGTTCCAAAACTTAGGTTTCTACGGCCAAAACAGTGACTCTCGTCCCATTTCCAACTCATAGATCGATCTCATCTGAAGCCAGTCTCCTGCTAATCAGCAGATCCCGCACATCAATACATATATTTATAATAAACATACCTGAAGTCGGAGCCTTGCCCGTCTTCACTTCCTTCATGTCTGCCTTGTCCATACGGCAGTCACGCTTCCAGTGACCCCGTTTTCCATAATTTAGGCAGACATCGTAGGATATGTCATTTGTCTTCCCAGAAGACTGTGACGATTTAGCCTTGCCCTTTTCTTCACACCCTATAAGCCTTCGGCCAAGCCTTGGCCTTCTGGGATGTTGAAGTAAGATGCGCCTTGCGCTTCTTGCCCTTTTGTAAGCTCTGGCTCTGTCTCATTGAGCATAGCCATTAACTCTCAAAGAGTTTTCTTATTGCAATTGGTACTTCTAAGATATAAGAATAGATCTATGAAGATCCTTAAATTTCAATATCATACTATAAGTATCTAATTTTTAGTTCTGACGAAGAAATTAAGGAGTCATTGCGGCAAGCATAACGGATTGAGCACTAAAGTTATCATCACAATGAGTCTTCTAAAGCTCATGCTCCACTATTTGCTCAACTCCGGGCTAAGGCCCGAGATGTCACTCTATCAAATAAAGTAACTTCTCGGCTCCCAGGACTATCCTGAGGTTCTATTCCCAATTTGAAAATTGAAGCCGCTTAAAGACATTTTCACCCAGGATTTTGTTTTAAACGCTAATCTTTCAGTTATCTTGATTCCAATAGTCCAACTATCCAATCAACGATTTCGGGTACAATCGAATATAATGATTACTATAGTCTAACTATATAATCAACTACTATTTGATTGGTTAAATTCAAATTTATTGATTACTATAATCCAATTATATAATCGAGTATAAATGAAGTAGTTTGAATACAGTCCAACTGTTTAATTAAAACAACAATTGAGTATTAGTCCAACAAATATATATAATTTTTAATGACGAAAAAAGAAATGACCGCGTATTGGCAAGTATCTAAACGAAATTGCAAATTTAATACTTGCCTCCCACTATTTTTCGGGAAACCTAGTTTCCTAGTGGGCTTGAATCCCGTTAAATAACAGACAACCTTGACTTTGGCCAACAAGTTGTATGAAACGTAACTAGGTAGATCTCTAAGATCAATTGGATCCCATCCAATTCCTAGATCCAGTAGGTGGACTTCCAAGTCCGAAACATATATCCAATATATGCCAATATATCTAATATATTCCCTAACCTTTTTCCTCTGAATCAACTAAGTCTTGGCGTTGGCTCAACAAGCTTAATGAAACCAGTTAAGCCTGACCCATTGACAGTGGGAAATCTTCGTAATCGATGCCGATGAACAAGAAGTGACCTTGACTTTGGCCAACAAATTACAACTTGCCCAAGGCATACGATATGTAACAAAGCTTTCATGATTCAAACACATCCGCGATAGACAAAGGTCTTGATTTTGGCCAACAAACCAATGCCAATCTTGGATCTTGAGAGAGAATCATTCAATGGAAGGAAAAACGTATAAATATAATATGAGGGTTTTTGTTGCGATTTGGCAACCAATTTATTATCTTTAATTAGGTCTCAACATACACCCTTAAGCATGCATTCTAAAAAGCATAATAAGGCGCGAAAAAAATTAATAATGATATGCGGATGGATATACAACAAATTTGTTCGTAGAACAAATCTCTCCCTTTCCTCTCTCCCGCTAGCACTATTCATACTTCTACCTAATTACATAATACTTCTAAAGAAACCTCATTTACATTGAGGGGAATTGGTGAGAAGAGAAATACAATGAGAAAAGAGGTAATAGGCTGGACACGTATGTGCAATTTAATAAATTCTAAATTTATTACAACAATTTCCAAAATTGCCCTCACCCATCTAATATCTCTATCTGATATACATTATTCATTCATACATCCAAGTAGTCACACAAAACATGTTATCAATCAATCTAATCCAATTAATTAATCTTTGATTAGTGACCATCCAATGTTCAAACAACGATTTGATTTGCGCGAGTCCAACTCATTTAGGAAATAAATACTCAAAGTAAGTATTCTTGAATTATATCGAACTATAATTTTAAATCCAATTTAAATTGTATCCAATACTAATTAATATTTAATTCCAAATTAAATAATTACACTTTCAATAGTGCCTTTTAGACTTAGATTCCAAATCCAATCTTTATGGGTCTCAAAGGCCCAATTAGTATCCAATACTATTCAATTTAAGTCCAATGGGATTTCAATTAATTCTTAAGGCATGGGCTTTGGCAAATATTGGTTAAACCCAAGATGCCAAGGCCCAATTAGGAATCACCCTATGGCAAAAATCAATTAAGGCCCATTAGGCCCAATTAAAATATTAAAGGCCCAATTATCATATTTGGTCTTCATGGATATGGTTTTAGGCCCAATTGGATCCAACCAATTTTCCTAAACCAAACTTGGCCCAACCAAGCCCATTAAGCCCAAATATAATAAATTAAATTAACTCATTATTCCAAATTACAATTAATTCAATTCAAGTGTAATTACCATAATTAATTAATTAATCTAATGCTTCCAAAAAACTAATTAATTCAATTAATCATGCTCTACATTTCCAACACAAATTGAAGCAAAATCAATCTTATAACATGCATCATGGCTCACGGCAAAGGCAACAAAATTAACATCCAATTTGATTTCAATCTAATTAAATCAACATCTATGATTCATTTCATGCCATTTAACACATCCAATTGTTAAAAAATCAAAAAATCACCATGAGCACCTAGGGGATACATTCGGCCAAGGCTAAGGAAATTGGAGATTTTAATCTAATAAAATTTTCTCTATTCCTAAGACGTACAAATCCAATTCAACATCATCCAAGCTCAACCAAACCATCAATTTAAGAAAATATATACTCCAAGCATAAAATCCCAAATTAAAGTATATGAACCCTAGATTTTCAAATCAAACTTAGATCACTCTGATACCATTGTAAGTGTTCCTAGAACATGCCAAGATCGTCTAAGAGTGATTTGTGTGTGAATAAAATCAAAAGTGTTGTGGAAAATACTCACATTGATCGGATGAGTTCAAAAATTTTTCATGGATGTTAGGTAGAAGCTCCAAGCCTTCTTGAGTGTTTCCAACACTTGGGTGAGTTTCCTTATCACCTTGATTCACTCCTTTAAGTGCTAGCTTGAAACAAATTGAAAGAAAAATGTTCTCCAAGAGGAGCAATGTATTCGGCAATTGAGAGAGAAGGGGAATAATGTCCATTTTTTTTTTCTAAAATCATATGTCTAAGTTGACTTCAAAGTTGGTATATGTCTTTTAAAAAATTAAAGACAAAGTGTGTTGGAATAAGCTTGAGTGTAGAGAAAGCAATCCAAGATTAATTCTCAACCACTTACCAATTCCATCAAGTGTTAAACACTTTGATGTAAGTTGGTGGGTCCCACTTGAAATTCCAATTTTTAGTCAGACAATCCAACACGCAACTTCGCTTGGGCCCGGTTCGCTTTATTCCGAATTAAGTGAATTACTGTTGCGTCTTAATTAAATCCAATTCAATAAATAATAATGCCTCGCAATATTATTACGTAAGTCGCTTAGAATTAATTCTACATTAATTCGTTCGCTCGAATTAAAATCCATTTTTAATTATGCATTGAAATCTAATTTCAATTATATATCTAATATATTATTTTAGCCCAATTAAATAATTAAATAGTAAAATCTAATTTCACTATTAAATTTACTTTACCGATTAATTCTAAATTAATCGCGCTCTCTCTTCTCGACGAATTTAATCCCAGATAAATTCTCGACGCAATTAATCCCAGATTAATTCTTTCTCTTTTAATTAATCCCAGATTAATTTATTGCCGTAATTAATCCCAGATTAATTTTCTCTCTCATTATTAATCCCAGATTAATTTTCTGTTCGAGTCAAATCTCAACGGTGAATTTTCGGGAAGCGACCCAAGAGATCCCTGGATATGTTGGCAGTAAATACGGTCATCGAACTATCTGAATACGTGCGTACCCGGTACCACATTCTTACCGATTTACAAGATATGGTTGGCTTCTAGCAAAGCACCGTGCCTACCCAATTCTCAAGAAATATTCTTTAAAGGAATATGTAATCTTTGTCACGTGTAGCATACGTAGTATTGCATATTACGATCCATTATCGAATGTCACATGCTAGGCCTGGGGCTGGAATTGTGTCTGCCCCTTACGAAGCATAAATCAGATCTCTAGTAACTAGTCTCTATAATCGGATAATCATGACCTTGTCAAATTATCCTGATAGCTGTAGCATACAAGAGTACTAGTTCCGTATCCTGCGTGATAATCATCTTCATATGACTGAAGTGATACTTCCATATTGATATCACATCCAATACACTACGATTCTTAGTATACCCAGAAGAGGCATACACAGAACCTGTTAAAGCCCCGGACGACCAAAACCAAAGTATATTGATTGTCGTAAGTATTAGCGATGCAAGTCTCAGGTTATGACCAAATACACCTACCCTGATTCAGATTCCCATAGACACATAGTCATACAACCAATGGGATTCTGAGGGGTCTATCCAGAGCGAAGCTGTTTCCGTACCATCGGTAAACAGAATCTCCTATTACACTTGCATGAGTATCCAATACCCAAATATATGAGAACTATGTCGTTACGCTTCCATAACACGCACAAGTGTAATACTAGCCAATTCCGCATTATCGATGTCCAGTCTCGATAATACTACGACTAGGGATATTTAATGATTAAACCTTAGTGGATTAATATTGTCTCATATATTGTTAATTCGATACTAATCATATGGACTTTTATCATTTAAATATCCAGGTATCCAGGTAATCCAATTAAAAATGATAAAAAAACAATTTCCTTTGTCACATAGTTAATTTGTACAACAACGCCATGTTCTGTACAAATAGTGATGTTATGGGTCATAATTGTCCAACATTATCGAGGTAAGACGACAATAGAACAAAATATTAGATAAATAATGACAGGGGTACATAAGTGCTAAGATAAACTTTCTATAGTTAAGTTCAATAGTACTAAGGAACATCAAGATTTATTAGCGTCAAGATAAGACTAGAGTTCCATCAGATACGAAACGGATGGAATGTAGCGAGAAACAAGGCAAAATATAACCTGGAACAGAGGTAAAACATAAAGACGGCCAAAGAAACTAGGTAGACTGATATTGTTGAGACAAGGGCAATACCTGACAGAATAAGACTATGTGAATAACTGAAAGTATGATATTTTTAAGTGCAATCAGGCTAAGAAAACAAGTCAGTGTAAAGGATAGTTAACCAGATTTATAGTACAATGAATCTAAAGATACGAAAGAGTGTGAACATTAACCAGAACCGAGTCGCTAGCATTGACATTGAAAGTAAGCTAGAAGTACATGAAGGAACTGATCATAAGCTATAAGGTCCTAAGCTCTACAGATAGGTAGAGATAGGAGAACTTGAAGGATGGAGCTGTTAAGCAATTGAGGCTTAATAAAGGGAGAAAGAGAGTTAAATACGGAAATTAGAAGGAAGAATGCTAAGATCAAATCGAGCGTGTGAAACCATGTGATCAGTTGCAATAGCGTCAAGGATTACCTTGTATACAATTACTTCAGAGTTAAGACATAACGTGAAGGAACCTAGCTATATGAGACACTAGTATCCTTAAAGATGTGGGAAACCCACCTACAAGAATTCAGATGTAAATTCAGTAAGGTCACATGACATCAGTATAATTTGAGTATGAATATAATTCTTAGTGATCAAATTAGAGAATAATGATTCAACTTGCGTAGTTATGGGTCTTGACCGTATTAGCAATTATGTATAAAATTCAGTCAAGACCTTCCAAGTTAAGTTTGCTGGGGTAGAAGAAATAATAACAAGGTGAATGACTGTTTGGGAAGTCCTAGGAAGTAATAACTCATTAAAGAAAAAAATGAGAAGAGGTGAAATAAAGTCATAGGGTTACGGACCTAAAAAGTAATTAACGCGGGGCACTAGTTCGAAGGGAACCTAAGTTCAGACTATGAGAGATTGAGTACTTCTAGTAACACCCTTCGGGACATCATGTGATATGAAATAAGAGATAGATAAATTTTATGAAGGATAACTTTCATAAAGGATGACACCTCTACAAATAGGCTAGATATATGACATGAACTCCTAAAGACTAAGCTTTTAGCTTTAAGGATGGTACATAGTGTACCATAACTAGAGAATCCCAGAAGCCTTAGTATTAAGTTCTCGAACAGAAGTGCATAAAATAATTTAAGGAATATAGGAAGAGACTCAATTGTCCTCAACCCAAGGCGAACCTTAGAAGTCCAACATCAGAATGGATTCGAAGACAAATCCTATTTAAGTGGGGGAGAATTTGTAACACCACAGTGCTCCCGATGACTACTAAATTATGGATGGCATAATATATGATGTAAATTATGTTCAAACATGTACGTGTTCATGAAATAACTTTTTGGACATTCGATAAACTGCTCGCAGTTTCGATAATGAATTCATTCTAAGATTAAATCCAAATAGCCCATGGTTTTTGGGCCGTAACATTTCCATATGAACTCCGCTTTTTATGAACTGTATATTGTCGGAAAGTTAAGATCGAGACCTACAACTTCGCTGTTGGACATTTGTCCAAATTCGAATAAAAAATGAGTCACAAATCGAGATTTCCGCGGCTACTATAATAATTTCGAGAATGGCCTAAATTTGATGATGTGGAACAATCCTAGCCAATCAAATTACAAAAAATCATCCAATTGCTCTATAAAAAAGACACTATTCACTCTCTTCCTAAACAAAAAATGTGAAGAACAATGGTGGAAATTCTCTCATGCCAATTTCTCAATTTGTCATCATTTTGTCAAGTCCTTTTGGTCCATCTTAGCTTCAGTTCAAGTATGGTAAGTTTCCTTTCCTCTTTACTCTTCTTATTTTTTTCAATTTGAGTAAAGAAAGTAAAACCCAAATTCGTACTTTGCATGCCCTAGAGTTTGAACTTGTTTAATTAGCATTGAGAGCATGGTTAGTGTGCATTTTTGAAGGTGTTATGATGGTATTATCATGGAATGAAGTTTTGGGCGTAAGAATGTGACGGGGAATTCTATTTTGTGAGCTAATGATGCTAGATAATGGGTTGTATTTGATTGAAAATATGATATGAGTTATGATAAGTTAGGTTGAAGTTTGGATGATGATGTTGGGGTTTGTCTTGGGCAATTGTCATTAGAAGAGTTATTGTTGGCCCTGATATCAGGCTAGCATTGTGACGCTCAACACCCAGAGTCGTGATGCGTAACCAGTAGAGGATCTCTACCTCAGACCTAAAAATATGGGTGTCACAATGTGTAATGAGCAGAGGCTCTCTACCTCGAACCTGATCAGGGCTACATGGAACAGAACATGCTCTCTGCCCGGGTATGCTTGCATGGGGTCGTGACGCGCCAGACCTGGTGTCGCGACGCAAGATAGAAACAGTTTCATAACATTTCAGTTTCAACTTATGATGTTAGAGGCCACCCTAAGGGTTTCGTATCGACACTTATACATGCATTATGAAAGTCGCAAGCATTTATACATCTTGTGTGATTATAAATTAGTTGAATGGAGAAACCTAGTATAATTCTGAAGCATATTCACGGCTTATATTCTAACTAAGTTTATCGACTATAGATTATCGACAAAAACCTCAAGTTCTTCGAGGATGTGAAATAGTGCCAGCCATAACCTAAAATCTGTGAGTGGACCTTTTTTCTCAAACAGTATTTACTTATATGTTTATGAATCGAAACTTAATTTTCCGTATTTACGGCTTTAGCCAAGTTTATTTTCAACTATGCATTGAAAAAATAGGATTTGAGAAATATTTTAGAAATATTGATTTCAAAGTATGATTTTGTGATTTTGGAGGAATGGGGGAAAAACCCACCTCAGATGTAACTTGGTACATACATTGGAATTGATAGATATAACATATGCACATATACATCAGGACTAGGGGGACGGCGATACGTAACACCCCTAGATCCTAGTTCAGAGCTAGAGGAACATCAATACGTAACACCCCAATGGCAATGGTTTGCACACATGGCTCCAGTTCAGTGGCTTGGGAGACGGCGATACGTAACGCCCTAAGACCACTAGTTTAGGCTTATAGGGGGACGGTGATATGTAACGCCCCCATGCGTCAGGTTTTATATAGATACTCAGAGATATGGTTTTCAGATTAGGCATATGAGGGGACGACGAAACTTAACGCCCTCATACGTCAAGTTTTTCAGAGACAGATAATTCAGAAAGATAGATTTTCAGAAAAGAGAGTTTTAAGAAAGAGTTTTCAAAAGAAACTATTTTATGAGAATTTTGGAGATTTACAGACATAAAGTAGTTTTCGGAAAGGTTTTACAGGAAGAGAAATATTTTCAGACAAGAAAAGAGATTTCAGAAAAGATGATTTCCTTGAAATAGTTTAGCTTTAGAATCATGAATTTTCAATAAGTATTTCAGTTTCAGTTTTAAAAATGTCCACTCACTAGATCGTTCAAACGATCTAACCCCTCTCACTCCCAGTTTCTTTATTTTGCAGGTTACCCAGAGGACGAGCTCGGAAGAATGGATACTGGTGGAAGTCACTTGGGTGTTGGGTCCAACAGATCAAATGTAGAGTAACAGTTCAGACTGAGTCAAGTAACGTCATGTATCATGCATTATGTGCGGTAGATATTGTATGTATGCATTAAGTTAAAGTGTCATGAATAAGAGTTGTAAAAGAAGTTCTATTGGGTCCATAGTTATGAATGTTACGTTTCATTTCATGTTTTTGAGTTAGGCAATAGTCCCTATGTGTAATTTTATGTTTGTGATGAGTTTAGCCGTATGATCATAGTTAGAGGCTCAGTGGGATATGACAGCCTATTCCCTGCCAATAGCATATCCTAAAGAGAGATGTTACACTCCATGACCAAGTCAGTTACATAAACACCTTCAAGAGACCAAATCCAAACCATACTCCCAAACCTACAATTTTGATTGGAGAAACCATCCAAACTTTAATTGAAGGAATGATAACCAAGCACAACCATCGCAACAACCTCCAAGGTACATCATAATTTTCTAAAATTCTTAGAATTATGCACCATATGTCCAACTCCCTAGGAAAACCATTGAGAATACTTTGCATGCATTCATTGAGAAATAAGAATCCATCAATAACCAAAATGTGCAAACATTGATTGATCTGAAAATTTTTTGCCAAAATCACATTTTGACCATTCATGAGAAAGCAAAGTTTCCTGCATAACCACAACCAAACCCTGAGAGACATCAAAACCTCATAAAGGTAGTTCAGGTAGTCAATAAATAGACCAGGTTCCAAAGTCCCATTCTTGAACCTTGTGAAGTTAAAAAATAGTTAGCTTTATAGGGTGAGGAAGGGGTTGATGAACCATTTCATATGATTGATGAAAATAAATTTTCACATGCACCTCTATTTTCTCAAGCATTGAAAATAAAGAAATTGAACCATTCTCCATAAATATATGAAATATTCAAAAATGTGAAGGTCAATATTCCTTTGTTAGATCCCATCAAATAGATACCATCTTATACCAAATTTCTGAAAGACTTGTACAATTTTAAAAGAAAACATCAGGTAAAAACTTTTCTAGCTGAATAGGTAAGTTCCATTCTCTCAACCGATAATGCATTGAAATACAAAGACCCTGGTCGTCCAACTATTTCTCGTATTATTGGAAATCATAAAATTATACATGCATTGCTTGATCTTGGAGCTAGAGTTAATTAGCTTCCATTTTCAATTTACCAACAACTTAATATTGATGAGTTAAAACCAACTTGAACTATTCTTTTGTTAAGGTTGGTGCTCGGAGTGTCAATCCAGATCATATTTATGTCTGATTCATGAATACGAATAATTCATTTTTCCATAATATTACTTACTTAATGGTTGCACCTCTTGTTTTTATATATGTATTCTATCTAATTATGATTAGATTGAAACTAAATCTGATTTAATGATACGTATATATTAGACAAAATGCCCCAGGATTTACAATGTAGTGCGCAGTTACAACGTAGTTTGTAATTGACATTGGAAACATCACTATAAGTTGTATATTCTCAAATAAAGTTCATGGTCAAGATTTACTGACATGGGTCGGTTAGTAAAATCCACTGAGACCAGTACATATCGTATATCGAGACTTGGTCCGATGGTTTATCCCAATGAACCATGAGGCTTAGGAGACTCGTATAGACGTGTAGGTGTTTATTTGATAAACACTGAACGACTCACTGAAGATTTCCTAATAGATGGTACACCAACGTCAATAGGAATCTTCTCGAGTCGAGTAGCATAGTGGTCATTCGACTTGCGATACCACTGTGGATATATGAGACATCCTTCACACTTTGATGGAAGTCACGGCACAGATCTATTTAGATCAGACCTTCGTCTTCTCATTGGGTGTGGACTGATACTCATGATATCTTGTGAGTATCAGATAGAATCTGTCAGTCCTGTGTATAGGACATAGGTTTCTTATACGTGTTTACGATCTAGTAAATCCATGGCTGTGGTATACTTCAGAAGCGAGTTCCTAGTGTTATTTAGAGATCATAAATTTGAATGTCGACTATATTATACCTTAGGGATTTGATGTTCCTATCTATATCTTCTGTATAATATTGATAGCCTGTGACAGAGGGATTATACCTATTTAATGAGCTCGACTTGTATAGTTTAGCGAGATTATCCGTGATCGTCATAATTTATGAGTGGGTAAATTATGGACACGAAATTTGATTCCGTAATGGATAAATCTAAACTTAGAGAGTCCGACAATATGAAGTGTACTAGTTGAGCACTTGGGCAACACATTATGAATAATACATATTATTCATAATATTTTACAGTATTAAATGAGTTAATTCAAATCGTTTAAATGGTTAAATGAAAATACATGTATTAGGGGATTTTGGTCAATTATTAATTAATATGTATTTGTGTTTGATGCAAAATTTGATTTGATACATATTAATTAATTTTCAAATGAGTTTTTGACACATGCCATTGATATATTTATTTTGTTATTTAGTGTAAATAAAAATAATATCTATATTTCATAATTGTTATGAAATATGTTTAATTATTATTGGTTACTAATAATATTAAACTTTAAGGTTGAAGTATTCAATTTGATTTTGTCTACTTTATGTTTAATTAGATTAAATATTTCATTTATAATAATTGTTATTACATATGTTTTATTATGTTTGGTAACAAGTGGCATGTTTTTTTTTAAGCTTGAAGAATTCAAATTGAATTTGAATTCTTTAATTATGACTAAATGAAATCTAAATGGCCATTTTGCCCCCAATATCGTCCTAGCACTATTATATAAAGTGAAAAATCTTGCTTTCTTTCATTAAAAGCCTTGGTCGAAATTCATCTCCACAGAAAGCTCCCAAAATATTTCCTTGAAGAAACTTGAAAGAAAGTGATGAAATCAAAAAGAAAGCTTAGGAAGTTATGAGAGTTTGAGGTAATCTTCAATATTCTTAAGCTTAGAAAGTTTTTTTCTTGTTTTTGAGTATCTAGAATAGTTCTAGGGTTTCTTTCTTTCTTGGATTTTGGGGCTTTTTGATTTGGAGGATGGATTTGGAGGCTAGGTGCATGTGTGAAGTAAGATTGAGTAATATTAGTGTAATATTAGTTCAATTTTATCATTTGATGACTTGTTTCTATTCTAAACTTTTATGAACACTCTTGTAACTCCTAGAAATATTCTTGAGTTCTTCATTGGTGGTGGCTTTGATTGGTGTAAATATTAATATGATTAATGTTGAGAAAATTGGATTTAAAGCATGAAAAATGATATTTTGGCACCCATATCAGATCTGACAATTCTGGAATTTTGGTGATGAAAAATATGTTATTTAAATGTATTTTATGTATATAAGGCATTAGAATAATTTCCAGAAAGTGTTTCGGAGTGAAAATATGCGAAAATGGTGAAAAACAGCGTTACCGGGTGAATTTTGGGTTTACCGGGTAACGGTTGTCCAAATATAGAGTTGGTCACTGTTTGGCCAGCCCATGAACTGCCCAAGTACTATTGGATTGACCTGGGCAGCCCCCATGTGTATTGGTTGGTCGGTTCGGGCAAAAAAACGCATTTTATGCCATTTTGTGGAAAAAACGTTTTCGTAAAAATTTTACAATAGTTTCTAAACTATTTATATTGTTATTTGATAAGAAATATAATATATTTAGGTGAAATATGAATGAATTATTCATAATGGATAATAATTTTTTCGATAAGTTTAAAAGTTTTTTAAATTTACGATTTCACCCGAGTCGCGCTTCCGCCTGCGCCTTTGAGAAAACCCCAACAAAAATGGAGCGAGTCTGATCCTAGATCCATTGTATTTGTCATGCTTGATATATAATATTTAATCCAATTTTCTTATTTCCAAATGCATGTGAAATTAATTTGATTAATTTCATATTGTTTGACAATAGGAAAATCTCCGTTAAATAAGGCATTAAAGTCACTAGTATTAGGAATACTTATTTCTTGGTCCACCTTATCAATATAGATGCAAATGTTTTCTTGATGCTGGAGTTGTATCATGCCAAAGCTATGCAGTTATGGCTGATAGTAGTTCATTTATACCGGTAGAACTTATATGATAAGAGACAAATTCAAGTGAAATTGGAAATCATGAACGTGCCAAAGCTGTCAGAACTACATCGATAGCTTGAGTTTGTCACTGAAAAGTGAAGCCTTGATACGCCTCCTGTGAACGTTCCAAAACTATCACAATGAGAAATGGTCAGGACCAAAATCATGAGTCACAGTGAGATTAGTTGTCTACTTGTGAATATACGTAGGAGAGAACGTGCCAAAGCTGTTAGTCGAAATATATTCAAGGGGTCCACTTCCCATTATGGAATTCGATTTAATTATTGAATTTTTGTTTCCGTTAGGGATTACGGTATTACGTAAAGTAGTGGGAGGCACTGCTGGGTTAAAAATCCATAACTATAGCAGTGTGTAATATTATGAAAATTGCGGCTTTTTTTTTCTTTATTCTATAGTATAGATAGAATTAAACTTTAATCCACTCCATGCATATTATATATATATATATATACACACACATATGCTTTCTGACTTTATTTATGGTTGCAAATTTCTAGAATAGGTTCTAGATTAAGAGTATTATTGGATATTATTACATAAGTCTAAACTATTGGGAACTGTTGTCCCGATTTTCTTGAAAAATCAAGATGGTTAGTGACTTAGTTATTACGTCACATTAGGTAATCTAAAAGATATCCATTTTAGGATATAATTCTGTAGAGAGAATATTTTCTCTTGCAGTAAGAATTTACGTGAATTAGTTCATGTCTCGAGATTCTTGACTGGCAGTAAGAAAACCCCATTAGGTACTTGTTTATCCGATAATGATGTTTCTTGGCTTTAGTGACCTTTAGAGGTCACGTGTCCGACACTGTATGCTGATTAATGATTTGCAATTGTTGTGAATAGTTTAAGATAAATATAGGGCTAAAGAAAGTAGATGCATATAGTTGTGTGTAGAAAATACCGATTCTCACAACACAACAACTATAGTTATTGGATACCAGATTTCCCATGTAGTTATTTAAAATATTGTTTAATGATTGTTTTGATATATGATATCAGAACTTACGACATTGGATACTTACTTGTTCTTTATAAATAGTTGTTACATATTTTAAGATGACTAGTAGTGTCATTGATATAATATATAAACATTAAGAAAAATATTCGGTTAAGTAAATAATTTAGAACAATGCTTTATGAGATTTTATCACTTAAGCATTAGATGCTTACTCTGTATGGTAAATGATGGTCTGATATGAGATAACACCATATATCCTTATCCATTTAATGATTATTGTATTCGGGAATATGATTAAATCTCATTTAACCAATGATCATCATTGGACCAAAGATTTATTAAACCAATAAATTGGATGTATGTAGTTTAATGAATTAAAAATTACCTTGGATAGTTTTCTTTACTTCGTAACTTAGTTATTGAGTTGTCATGACTTAGTTACGTGTTTCTAAAAGAATACATATTGAACGTCTTGAGTGGTTCGAGAAATTTCAATATATTTATAATAAAACGTAGATAGAATATTTTAACCGGTTCAAAGATATTCGATTTGAAGTTTTGAAAACTGTATCTTTAAAATTATTCATGAAACTTTGAATTGTTCAAAGATGTTTGATGCGATCAAACAAATGAATTTATGGCAATTAGTTCTAAGATTATTTAATGAATGTGATTCTTGCTCAATATTATTCTTCCACGATTCCATCATGATGTGATGAGCGGGAAATAGATCACTATTTACCATCCCTTTTACTTAATATTTTGTATAGTTTCTCAAGTTTTGGGAATATTTTGATGTGTTTTGTGTTATTTTGTAGATAAATAAGATTTCAGGACACAATGGAATCAAATCAGGGCAAAAATGTAATTTCACGCGTCGCGACGCGCACACTCTTTGCATCACGACGCGCCACAAATACTACGCTACCGACACTAGTCATCACCATGTCAGCACCTACTTCATCATTACTTCAGCATGATGTCAGCATATTAATTCACTCTGCCAACACGTGTCATCCCTTACGTCAGCATGACGTCAGCGTCGCGACGCCAAGCCTTCACATGTCGCGAAGCCAAGCCAATAATTTAGTTATTGACAGCCGCATGCTACATTTCATCATCTCGTCAAAGCCGCATACACATGTCAAGAATCAATGGCGCATCGTGACGCGAAAGCTTCACGTGTCATGACGTGTAAGGCCGAAGTTTGCCTATAAATTGAAGCTGATTTCATTTTCCAAATTCATACTTTCCTTAAGGTTCTTAATAAGGATCTAAGGACTATATCTTGTTTGTATTTATTTTTAGTATTTTAATTATGTATTTTTATTTCTAGTAGTAATAGTAAATTGTTTACTTTACATTTCTTTTATGTTTTGTAGTTAATTTCCATTAGGGGAAGTGTGAAGCTTTTATTATGATAATTTAGACTAATCTCCCCTAAATTATAATATATAAATTATCTTAAAACCTGACTTAATTGGATGCCGCCTTTAAGGTCGGTTGGAATTCATTTTAATATGACTAAATCAGGATACCGCCAATATGGTCGGTTGGTAATATCATGCAAATTTATATATTATAATAAGGGAGATTTATAAATTAGAAATCGTAAAGGTGGATCCCCTAACCCCAGTATTCTATTTTTATTCTAGGGAAGTGATGAAGCACAATATTCTTGAGTTTAATAATTGATTTTCTTTATATAATGGGTAATATTTTAGGCTTGTTAATTGATTCTTAAGCTTAATGCTTTTTATTAATTGGCCACTAATAAGATTGATGGGGTAAAAATAAAATGAACTTGACCAATGGATCTTAGGTTTTAGCCTTAGATTCAATAGCTTTTGATCTCACCTTAGGGTAGATGTCCATTAGGTAGATTTCCTTCCAGGATAGACATATACCTGTCTGGCTGGGGTAGCCACAATTGGAACTTAAACTTGATGAATTCAGGTAACTTGGTTAACATAGGTATATTATTAATTAGGTTACTTTGGGAGTTTGCATCTGACCATTGACAAAGGCTTTTGAATATCTTCTTGTTCCAGGTTAACAAACTAATTTATTACACATGTATAAGAGAATCAATTCATCATTAGAATAATATTGTGTGGCATCAAAACCCTAGATATTTGTGTCTTTTGTTTATTTTCCTTAGTATTTTCTTTTGTGTATTTATTTATTTAGCAAATCCACATTCAACCAACCAATCAAGCAATCATTCCCTTCTCATCCTAATTAGATACATGTGAATAAATAGGATCAATAATTAATAACAACCGTAGAAATTAAGTCCTTGTGGGATCGATATTTTTATACTACTTGAGTGATATGTGTTCTTGCTTTACGTGTGTGATTTCACCAATCAAGTTTTTTGCGCCGTTGTCGGGGACTTATTTATCTTTTACTATTAATTTTAGGGTTAGATACTTTACTTGTGTCTAATTTATTTTTACTTAATAATTTTATTTTCATTTGTTTCAGGTTCTCAAACATTACATGAGAAGAACCAGAAGCTTTGAAATCTGTCCCCTTGACCCAGAAATTGAATGAACAATCAGACAGTTGAGAAGGGAAATGCGAGAAGGCCAATAAGCACTGATCAACATGAACAATCAAGAACCTGAACCTTTGGTGGTTACACCACCAATTCCCATTCGAGACAGAACAATTTTGGTGGTTGACGGCTTCATATCATGCATTGTACTTCCTCCATTACCCGCAAATGCATGTGAAATCAAAATATGCATTCAGATGATACAACAATCTGTCCAGTTTGGAGGAAGTGCAACTGAAGATCCTAATGCCCACATCAGCAACTTCTTGGAAGTTTACGGCACATTCAATTACAACTGAGCGGCAGAAGAAGCAATGAGACTGCGTGTGTTCCTATATTCCTTGAAAGACAAAGCTAAGGCTTGGCTACATTCACTACCAGTAAGTTCCATCACAACTTGGAACACTCTTGCCACCAAATTCCTTGCAAAATATTTTCCCCCAGCCAGAACAGCAAAGCTGAGGAACGATATCACATCTTTTGTGCAACATGACTCAGAATCCCTCTACGAAGCTTGGGATAGATATAAGGAATTGTTCCTAAAATGTCCTCACCATGAGATTGCAAATGGACTTTCTGGACTAATGAGAACTACAATTGATGCTACTGCTGGAGGAGCTTTAATGGAAAAAGGAGAAGATTAGGCCTGTGACTTAATTGAAGAAATGGCCAATAATAATTCATTGTGGCCAACAGAAAGGAGCATGATTCAACGAATAGTATAAATCCACGAAATATGAGCCAACACAGCTATGAATGCCAAGCTGGATCAGATATGCAAATGTCTGGAAACTCTTAACATGAAGGTTAATGTTGGATCCACAAGTTCACCATATGAAGGAGCACCAAAGGAAGAATATTACAACCAACATGATGAGACTGCGAAATATGTTAGCGATTTCAACAGACAGAGAAACAATCCATATTCCAATACCTACAACCTAGGTTGGAGGAATCATCCCAATTTCACATGGAGCAACAATTCTGGGCCAAGGAAAAATCCACCACCAGGATTCCAACAACATAACAAAGGCGAGGAAATATGAAAAGAAGCTAGAAATAGAAGATTTACTTGCAGAGATGTTGAAAAAGCAAGAAGCCAAATATGATGCTATGTTTTAAAGCCAATCAGCTTCTATAAAGGCAATTGAAAATCAAATGGGACAACTGGCTAGTGCTCAGAGTTACAGACCGCAGGGTACCCTTCCTAGCAACACAGAATCAAATCCAAGGAACAAAGGGAATGAGCAATGTCAAGCCATCACTTTGAAAAGTGGCACTGAAATCAACAAAGATGTTGGAGTCAATGCATCTACTAAGGAAGTTCCTAAAGAAAGCAACAAAGCATATCCATATAAGGAGGAAAAAGAGGCAAAGGAAAATGATCAAGAAAGATTTATTCCACCTCCACCTTTTCCACAGTGTCTCTAGAAACACAAACTGGACAAACAATTTGCTCGATTCCTGGAGATCTTCAAAAAGCTTCATATCAACATTCCATTTGCAGAAGCATTGGAACAAATGCCCAACTATATCTAATTCATGAAAGACATTTTGTCATGGAGGTGAAGATTGGGAGATTACAAGACTGTAGTAATGACAGAAGAATGCAGCGGAATCATTCAGATGAAGCTTATTTCCAAGTTGAAAGATCCTGACAGTTTCACCATCCTTTACACTATAGGAGAACATTACTTCGGTAAGGCTTTGTGTGATTTAGGTGCTAGTATTAACTTGATGCCTTTGTCTATTTACAGGAAAATGTAAATTGGAGAAGCCCACCTCAGTTACTTTGCAACTTGCTGATAGATGACTTATGAGAGGTGTAGTGGAAGATGTGCTGGTCAAAGTCGACAAATTCATTTTTCCAGCAGATTTTATTGTCCTTGACATGGAGGAAGACAAAGTCGTACCCATCATCCTCGGGAGACCATTCTTGGCTACAGGTCGAACCATTATTGATGTACAAAAATGTGAACTAACCATGAGGGTGCATGACTAAGAAGTAACATTCAATGTTTTCAAAGACATGAAATTCCCGAATGACGAAAAGGAATAGGAATGTTTCAAACTTGATGTAATAGATAGTATCATCCAGAACACATATGCATTGCAACTTTCCACTGACAAACTTGAAGCATGCATCACCAATATGACCGATAAAGAACTAGATGATGAGATTCTGGAATGTATCAACTATATTGATGAAGCCTCTCGCTTCAGATCGACACCATAGTTGGAAAGCTTGGAATTACCAAAAAAGGAGCGAATCAAACCCTCGATTGAAGAACCAACACAGCTAGAACTAAACTTCCGAGCCATCTCAGGTATGCATACTTGGAAAACTCCTTTAATTTACCTATGATTATTTCTTCATCGCTAACATGGATGCAGGAAGAGAAGTTGCTGAGAGTGTTATGCAAGCATAAAAAAGCTATTGGTTGGACTATAACAGATATTCGAGGCATTAGTTCATCTTTTTGCATGCATAAAATTATGATGAACGACGAGTACAAAGCCACAGTGGAACATCAACGGAGACTGAATCCAATCATGAAAGAGATCGTAAAGAAAGAAATTATCAAATGGTTAGACACATGCATCATTTACCCCATCTCTGATAGCACTTGGGTAAGTCCCTATGTAATATGTACCCAAGAAAGTAGGAATGACTGTAGTCACCAATAAAAAGAATGAGCTGATTCCAACAAGAACAGTGACTGGATGGAAAGTAGATGTTAGGCAGATTGGCAGGACATTAATTCTATTATTTTTAGGATGGATACTTGAGGTACAATCAGATTGTCATCACCCTAGAAGATTAGGAGAAAACCACTTTTACATGCCCGTGTGGTGCTTTTGCTTTCCGTAGGATGCCATTTGGACTATGTAATGCTCCTCCCACATTTCAATGTTGCATGATGGCCATCTTTTCACAAATGATAGAACAAAACATGGAGGTTTTCATGGATGACTTTTTTGTATTTGGGGAGTCTTTCGACCACTGCTTGTAAAATCTGGAAAAAGTGTTACAAAGATGCGAATTTATCAACCTGGTACTCAACTGGGAGAAATGCCACTTCATGGTGCAAGAAGGTATTGTCCTAGGACATCGAATCTCACAAAAGGGAATCGAGGTAGACAAAGCAAAGATCAAGACAATAGAAAAACTAGCTCCACAATCATTCGTCAAAGGGATTCACAGTTTTCTCGAACATATAGGATTTTACAAGAGATTTATCAAAGACTTCTCCAAGATTGCTAAACCTCTGTGCAATCTGCTGGAGAATGATGTGTCTTTCGACTTCACCAAAGAATGCCACCATGCTTTTGAGATCTTAAAACATAAGCTGATCTTTGCCCCCATTATAGTAGCACCAGAATGGACACTCCCATTTGAAATGATGTACGATGCTAGTGATTTTGCTGTAGGTGCAGTTTTGGGACAGCGCAGAGCAAATTTTTTTTACCCCATCTACTATGCCAGCAAAACTCTGAATGAAGCACAACTCAACTACACAACAACTGAAAAGGAATTTCTTGCAGTTGTGTTGCTTTTGATAAATTTCGCTCCTATTTGCTGGGTCCCAAAGTGGTGGTCTACACAGATTATTCAGCAATCAAATACCTGATCGCAAAGAAAGATGCCAAGCCCAGATTGATCCGTTTGGTGCTTCTACTACAAGAATTTGATGTGGAGATCCGAGACTGGAAGGGGACAGAAAATCAAGTGGTAGATCACTTGTCAAGGCTCGAAAATATAGGAACAACTGGCAATGAACTTACAATCAAAGAAACTTTTCCAGATGAATAGTTATTGCCATCAAGCAGCAGCAGGTCCCATGGTATGCTGACTATGTAAACTACATAGTATCGTGGAAATGGTCGTTGGAATGGACACATCAGCAATGGAAGAAATTCTTCAAAGAAGTCAAGCAATATGTCTGGGATGAGCCGTACCTATTTAAACATTATGCTGATTAGTTATTGTGGCATTGTGTACCATATGAGGAGGTTAATAGTGTCTTGTAGCATTGTCATTCATCACCATACGGCGAACATTTCAGCGGAGATAAAACTGTAGCCAAAGTCTTACAATCAGGTTTGTTTTGTCCTACCTTGTTTAAAAATGATCACTTATTCGTTCTTCAATGTGACAGGTGCCAGAGAACGGGAAATATTTCTAGGAGAAATGAAGGACCTCTTCAAAGCATTCTCGAAGTGGAGATATTTGATGTATGGGGGATTAATTTTATGGGACCCTTTGTTCCATCATTTGGAAACCTTTACATTTTTGTTGCAGTAGACTATGTCTCCAAATGGGTTGAAGCAACAACACTGCCATCAAATGACTCAAAAGTGGTGATAAAATTCCTTAAAAAGAATATTTTCACTTGCTTCGGAACACCGTGTGCAATTATCAGTGATGGTGGTACACATTTCTGCAACAAATTCTTTGATGCACTCCTATCCAAATATGGAGTTAATTATAAAGTTTCCACTGCCTACCATCCGCAGTCAAATGGACAGGTTGAAGTTTCAAACAGAGAAATCAAGAGAATCTTAGAGAGAACCGTTGATGAACAAGGAGGGACTGATCTACAAAACTGGATGACGCATTATGGGCCTACCAGATAGCTTACAAGATACCTATTGGTATGTCCCCATATCGAATGGTGTTTGGGAAAGCATGCCATCTTCCTATGGAGCTGGAACATAAAGCGTACTGGGCACTGAAGAAGCTAAATTTTGATCTGTAAGCAGCATGAGAGAAAAGACTCCACCAACTGAACGAATTTGAGGAATTTCGTCCATGCTTATAAGAATGCCATACTGTAAAAAGAAAAGACCAAGAAGTGGAATGATTAGAAAATAGTGCGCAGACAACTGGAACCAGGGCAGTGGGTATTGTTATACAACTCAAGGTTGAAACTTTTCCCTGGGAAGCTAAAATCACGGTGGTCAGATCCATTTGCAATCACCTAAGTTTTACCAAACAGAGCTGTTGAGTTACATGACCCCAAATCCAATGATACATTCAAAGTTAACATCCAACGTGTCAAACACTATTGGGGAGAATCATTTGAGCGAAAAAAAAGAAAGTCTCACACTTGCAGATCCACCCCAACGATCAGGCAGTCATGTCTAGCTAATGACGTTAAACTTAATGCTAGCAGGGAGGCAACCCATGCAATTTATATATATATATATATATATTAAGATTTGGTGTGTTTTATTTTTGTAGGTAAATTCACAGACATGATGGAAGACGTTCTCGCAAATCTTCACAAGTATTTTCCTTCTCTCCCTCAAAATTCTCTAATGAAAGTCTACAAAGCACGCATTGAACAAATAAGACTTTTGATGATCAATGGTATTCCTAATGACATTCGTTGGATAATTGAAGCACGAGTCCGATTGGCAAGTCATCTGACTCTTTTATTTCATTTCTGCCTAGTTTAGGAAGAATCACCTATGCTAAGAAAAGAATAACTAAAAGATTAGGTGTTTGCTATAAATGTGAACGTTGTATATGTAATACTCGTTGTCATTCTTTAGGAATGGTGTTTGATAACCGCGAAGATAAACATTAAATTCATTAGGGATGCATGAGTAAGGAGTATTTAGATGACATATCATTGACTCTTTAGACGCATCCCAGTGGATATGTATATCACTCAATTCGCATTTACATACACAATTTTGAAGAGAAAGACAACAATTGAGTCTTAGGAATCTGACTTTAAAAGACCCTGTTTGCCAATTTATAAGAAAATTGGATAGGAAGCTCGTCTCTGACACATAGATGACATTCAAGGCGTTACTGCCTACACATATCATTATCTCTTTGTCTTTAATTAATAATTGTGATTTTTTTTTTCTTTTATTTTCGCCGACAGGATCCACACTTTTTTACTTTCACGATTTATTTTACTTTTTAGCTAATAATTTTCATTTGGCAAGTACTATTGCTATTATTACACACCCCTTTTCAGGATCTATAAATGCAGCTCATCATTGGACTCTTGTAGATATCCAGATTTGAGAAAGAAATATATAAAAAAATGGAAGCAATTTCAAGAAGATGAATTGTTAACATCTGTGTGTTTTGTGGCACTAGTTCTCGTTCTAAACCAGAATTTGTTGAGGCAACAAAGGAATTGGGTAGAGTCATGGCTGATAGAAATATGCACTTAGTATATGGCAGTGTCAATCTTGGACTAATAGGGTACGTTTCAAGGGCTGTACAGGAAGGAAGTAGTCAAGTTTTGGGAATCTTCCCAAAACCTTTAGCAGAGGCGAATCTTATAGGACCATCAAACGGAGATGAATGTATTGTGCGAGGTATGTCCGAATGAGTTGTTGAAATGATTAACCGTGCTGATGCTTTTATTGCTTTTCCAAGTGGCTTGGGCACAATGGAGGAAAGTTTTACAGTGTTATCTTGGGCGAACTTAAACATACACCAGAAACCAATTGGACTGTTTAACGTTGATGGATTTTACGACTTTCTTTATGTGTTTCTTGATGATGCCTGGAGAAATAGGTTCCGTTCAAAACCTGTAAAAGATATCCTCTTCACTGCCGGAACAACCAATGATTTAATTGACCACATTTTAGCCTTTGAACCACAAATTGACCATATCCTTTCAAAGATAAACTTGTCCGATAATGCTTGTGGTAAGAAATTTCTGATAAATCTGGATCTTAACCTACCTTTAATTGTCTTTTTAGATGTAGAATTACACGCTAATCAGGTACTGTTTTCTAAACTCTTCTTCTTCTTTTTAGATATTGAGGACAATGTCTCAATTAGGTTTGGGGGAGGGGAAAATTTACTAGTATCTTGTTTTATTTTTCGCTGTGTTGTTTTTTTGGTTTTTAGTCAAAAATTCAAAAAAAATTTAAAAACAATTAAAAATTTAAAAAAATAAAAAAAAAATTGTATTTTTTGTTTTTAACCTGACTAACCAGGTGGAATGGTGTTTGAGATAGTTGTGTAAGGAATTTCCACTCCTGAGACGTATCTCAACCTATTTTTTAACATGTTCATTTTTGTTTATTTCCTTTTGAATTATTTAAATTTGTGAAATCTCCATAATACTGACTAAATTAGATCTGCATATGCTCCGTTGAAAGGTATTATCAACATGCATGGTAACATACGGACATGAGTTGTAAGTGAAAAGTTTGTAATATTTAGTGTTCTAGTTTATTGAAGGAAGCATCTCAATGATGAAATAATGAAAAAAAAAACGAAAATGAAAAAAAATTGAGTATATAAATATTTAACCATGCTTTTACTTAGTAATCGGGTGTCTTGCCTCAGTAAGCAGAGATTGTTCACGTCAAACAGTAAAAGCCTGAGTTAATAATAATAAAGTTTCTACTTAGTAACCGGACGTCCTTCGTCAGTAAGTAGAGATTGTTCGTGTCAAATGATAGAACCTTTAAACATCTAAGATCTGAGTAATTAAGTCTGTCGGGGTGTCTTAACACCTAGTGCCCTAAAGCCAACTAGTTTGAGAGTCACTAGCCCGAAGCTCATTAGATGGATTAAAGATGTTATAAAAAAAATCCATTGTCAAAAAGATGTGAAATCTGATATAACTTTAGGACAAAAATATTACTTTATTTTTAATTACACTTATTCATATTGTGGGCACAATAAGTTGATTAATATATTTTTGGTTGTTTATATGGAGAATGGTAAAAATAATCAGAGAATTTACCTATTTAGTAATTTAGAAAGAAAGAAAACAACTATTAACTTGAATAAGAATTTCACTTGTTTAGTCACTTTGTGTTTTTAAATTTTACATTTGTTTAACGTTTGTTGGTATCGTCGATGTAAACCTTCACGAGACTACAACTCATCCACTAGGGATACCTAGGGGTTTAAAGGCTTGTTGCATACGCTAAATGCAATCGTTATCCCTATGAAAGTGACTTAGTTTAATTTAGCTTTAATTGTTTATTTTATTTTATTTTGTTTGTTTTGCTCGAGTACTAGCAAAATATTAGGTTTGAGTGTGTGATGAGAAGAAAATATATCACTATTTACTGCCCATTTTACTTAATATTTTGTATAGTTTCTCGAGTTTTGTAAATATTTTGATGTGTTTTGTGTTATTTTGTAGATAAATAAGATTTCAGGACACAATGGAATCAAATCAGGGCTAAAACGGTGAAAAACAGATAAAAGGGTAAAAATGTAATTTCACGAGTCACGACGCACACACTCTCTGCATTACGAGGTGCCACAAATATTATGCTGCCGACACTCGTCATTCCACATCAGCATCTACGTCATAATTACATCAGCATGATGACAGCACAATAATTCACTATGCCGACACGCTTCATCCCTTATGTCAGCATGACGTCAGTGTCGCGATGCCAAGCCTTCACGCATCGCGACACCGATCCAAAAATTTAGCTACTGACAGTCATGTGCCACGTGTCATCATCTCATCAAAGTCATGTACATGTGTCAAGAATCAACGGCGCGTCACGATGCGAAAGATTCATGCGTCGCGACTTGAAAGCTTCATGCGTCACGATGCGCAAAGCCGAAGTTTGCCTATAAATTGAAGTTGATTTCATTTTCCAAATTCATACATTCCTTAAGGTTCTTAATAAGGATCTAAGGATTGTATCTTGTTTGTATTTATTTTTAGTATTTTAATTATGTATTTTTATTTCTACTAGTAATAGTAGTTTGTTTACTTTATATTTATTTTATGTTTTGTAGTTTATTTCCGTTGCGGGAAGGGTGACGCTTTTATTATGATAATTTAGACTAATCTCCCTTAAATTATAATATATAAATTATCTTAAAACCCTACTTAATTGGATACCGCCTTTATGGTCGGTTGGACTATCTGTGTGATAGTTAGTATAACTGTTTGATAGTTAGAGTGTCTCTTATATATAACATTCATCTTTCGTAAAGGATGATTCCTCTGTCGAAATAGAAATTGATTAGAATGACTAGTCAATCTTATGCATCATATGATGATGGCATAATGAATACTATATTATGTGCAATTAAAGATATCAATTTAATCGTAATTATTACGAGCTATTTTGATACCTTGTAGACCATATGATGGGTCTTGAAATATGTTCTTTATTATTTTTGAGATATTAAGAACGAGTTTCTTATTCATTGAGAATATAGTCTGTAACTATTAGAGTCAGATTAGTTTTAAGTCTAGTTATGACGTTATATGGTCTACGTCATATAGAGTCAGAAAAGATGTTGTGGGAGTGTTACAGATGATTCTACTGTATTAGTGGAATTAGTTGTAACTTATGAAGTATTGAATTAAGAAGTTTCATAGTGACCTTATAGATTTGAAGTTTTGATATTAGTGTTGTGCTTGCGGTTGTCTGATAGTATTTGGATTTGATCCATAAATACATAGACAACTCAGTAGATGTAGCACAATATTGATGTCGTATCTGAGTTATATTTATGTATAACTTAGGTTATACAAAAAATGAATGATGTTGGCTAAGGGAAACGATGGGGTTTGATGGAAAAACTCAATATGATATAGCGAACCTACTTGTTGTTGCCTACCTCTCGAGTGCTAGGTGAGCTCTTGAGGGATAAGAGTATGTGATACATATTTAGATGTGTATATGATACTGTGGATTGGCACTAGAGCAAGTGGGAGAAATTGTTAGGGTTGGTTCTCGAAGTACAAATCCCGATCGTATTTATGTTCGATTCATGAATATAAATAATTCTTTTTTCCATAATATTACTTACTTAATGGTTGCACCTCTTGTTTTTATATACGTATTCAATCTAATTATGATTAGATTGAAACTAAATCTGATTTAGTGATACATATATATTAGCCAAAGACCCCATGATTTACAACGTATTGCGTAGTTACAATGTAGTTTGTAATTGACATTAGGAAGCGTAACTATAAGTTGTATATTCTCAAATAAAGTTCCTGGTCAAGATTTACTGACACATGTCGGTTAGTAAAATCTGATGAGACCAGTACATGTCGTATATCGAGACTTGGTCTGATAGTTTATCCCAATAAACCATGAGGCTTGGGAGACTCATATAGACGTGTAGGTGTTTATTTGATAAACACTAAATGACTCACCGAAGATTTCCTAATAGATGGTACACCAACATAAATTGGAATCTTCTCGAGTTGAGTAGCAAAGTGATCATTCGACTTATGATACCACTGTGGATATATGAGACATCCTCCACACTTTGATAGCAGTCACATCACTTATCTATTTAGATCAGACCTTTGTCTGCTCGTTGGTATGAACTGATGCTCATGATATCCTGCGAGTATCAGATATAATCCGTCAGTCATGTGTACAGGGCATATGTATCTTATACGTGTTTATGATTTAGTAAATCAATGGCTGTGGTATACTTCGGAAGCGAGTTCCAAGTGTTATTTAGAGATCGTAAATTTAAAAGTCGACTATATTATACCTTATGGATTTGATGATCCTATCTATATCCCCGGTATAATATTGATAGCCTGTGATGGAGGTATTTTACGTATGTAATGACCTCGAATTGTATAGTTTAGTGAGATTATCTGTGGTCATCATAATTTACAAGTAGGTGAATTATTGACACGAAATTTGATTCCGTGACGGATAAACATAAACCTAGAGAGTCCGACAATATAAAGTGTACTCGTTGAGCACTTGGGCAACACATTATGAATAAGATATATTATTCATAATACTTTACCGGAATAAATGAGTTAATTAGAATCGTTTACATGGTTAAACGAAAATACATGCATTAGGGGATTTTGGTCAATTATTAATTAATATGTATTTATATTTGATACAAAATTGTTGGAGATTATCTAGGGTCCCAACGATCACAAATCAAGCATGAAACATATACGAATACATTCGAGAAGTCGCAGAATACTTACATCGAGCGGTTGAGCGATGCGGAGGCATCAAAAATCAAATTCTGCTTACTGTTTTGGCGTTGGCAGTGCAGTCCACTGTCCTCACTTGTTCGGCCATTTTAAGTTCCTTCGTCAAGCTCCAAGCTTCGTCGAATGTTTCCCGGCTCATGGGTGGACTTCCCTATCACCTTAGCATGTCTCTCGGAGTGCTAGCTCTCTTGATTTTTGCCACAAAAACCAACACACTTGCTTCCCTCATTCACGTTTTTCTCAAACCATAAACCAGAAAGTTTACAGCCATTTGGGCGTGAATGATGATGAGAATAAAGTGAAAGAAGAAGTTGAAAATGTGTGTAAAGTCTAATTGATTTCTAAAATCAATTTAACATATACCAAACATATAATAATAATATATGTCACTCAACCTTTTAAAAGTTTTCCAATAACTCCCATCAAGTCACATCTATCAATCAAGTTGTCAAGTCATATCACTCAAAGTGACAAGTGATTTGACGCTTGATTTGACTTGCTTGCCGCACTCGAATTCGAAATGCGAATTCGCTTGCAAACAATCTCGAGCTCGGGTTCGCTAATCCCAAATTAACGAATTTTTCATTGGGTCGTAATTAAATGATTACGCCTAGCAAAATCACTATTCACGTCGCTAACGAATTAATTCTAAATTAATTCGTTCGCCCGAATTAAAATCTAATTTTGATTCCGTGACGAAATCTAATTTTGTTTGACATATCAAATATATTAATTTATCGATCAATTCCAAATTAATCGTTATCTCTCTTTAATTGATATTTTATCCCACATAAAATATCTCCGTAATTAATCCCAGATTAATTTTCTCTCTCATCAGATTAATTTTCTCTCTCATCTAATTAATCCCAGATTAATTAAAGTGCGAGTCATACGTCATCGGTGAATATTTGGGAAGCGACCCATGAGATCCCCGGATATGTTGGCAGTAAATTCGGTCGTCGGACTATCCGAACACGTAAGTACCTCGTACCACGTTTATACCGATTTACAAGACAAGGTTGGCCTCTAGCAAAGCGCCATGCCTACCCAATTCTCCGGAAATATCCTTACAGGAATAAAAGATCTGTATCAGACGTAGTATTGCGTATTTCTGTCCAGTATCAGATGATCACATGCGAGGCATGGGGCTGGTACATTGTCTGCCCCGTACGATGCATACATCGGATGACAAACAACTAGTCTCTTTAATATCGGATAATCATGACCAAGTCATATTATCCCGACGGTTGCAACCTTATTTAGAGAGCCAGTTATGTATCCCTGCGCGATCATCAACTCCATATGACTGGAGTGACATTTCCATCTTGACATCACACCCAACACTCTACGATTCTCGATTTACCCAGAATTGGCGTACACAGAAACCGGTTAAAGCCCTGGACGACCTAACTAAAGTATATTGATTGTCGTATGCATTAGCGGTGCAAGTCTCAAGTTAAGACCAAATACACATACCCTGATTTCGGATTTCTATAGACACATAGTCATACTACCAATGGAATTCCGAGGGGGTCTTATCAAAAGTGAAGCTATTTCCCGTACCATCGGTGAAACACAGCCTCCTATTGCACTTGCATGAGTATCCTATACCCAAATATATGAGAACTATGTCGTTGTGCCCTCACAACGCGCACAAGTGTAATACTAGTCTTTTACGCATTCATCGATGTCCAATCTCGATAATGCTCCGACTAGGGATATTTAATGATTTATCCTTCATGGATTGATACTGTCTCATATCATTCTCAATCCAGGAACAAATCACAGGGTCCTCCTATCATTTATATATCTAGGTGATCTAATCACAAATGTTAAGAGTGCAATCTCCTTTGTCACATAGTTAATTTGTACAACAACACCGTGATCTGTACAAATAGTGACGCTATGGGTTATAATTGTCCAACAATCTCCCACTTGGCCTATAGCCAGTCATTCGAGTACTTGACACCCGAACTATTTCGGTTGGCTCAAACTGCTGAGAAAAGCTTTCGTCAGCGGATTTGTATGATTATCATCTGATGCGATTTATTCGATCATCACATCGCCACGATGTATGATCCGAACGAATCAGATGAATATCGAAATATGTATCTGGATCGTTGATGAGACCATTAATTCTTTAGCCTGTGCTGACGCCTAGCTCAGCTGCTAACAGAACTATATCTAATCTAATTAGATTTATTTATTGACCCAGAAGGCTTCTATTGCCGCCTCAGCCGCAGCAATAACCCGCATTTGTTGTTTATTCGGTAACAATATCTTGTTTGGAAGACTTCCAGCTCACTGTTCCGTTATTCAAACTGTATAGTACCGTTTGCGACTTGCAGTCGACTTTATCGGTTTAGGAAACTTGCAGTAGTGATCCCAGTCACTTCAAGTTCTCCTTCTCCATAGTTTAAGACAACATCCTTAGATCTCTAAGATACTAACGGATGTTCTTAACTTCAATCCAGTGACTATCACTCGGATTGGCCTGTTTGTGAATCCATATGCTCAAAGCGTATGAGACACCAGGTCGCGTACATTTTTCAATATACGAGTTCTCGGAGAGTTTTCGAAAGTCAAGCTTTCGCCGATAGTTATTTTATGGAATATCATTTCCAAGAAATGATGTATTATCATTATTTATAGGACATCGATTGGCAGTGCGCTCCCACTAACCCTCTTATATACACAAGAATCATTTCGTTTTGAATTAAATCATAAACCATTATGATCACATCAAAACGACAATTCTAAGAACCTATGCTTGCTTCAATCCAAACATGGATCGAATAACCTGCAAACCTTGTTTGCTAGTTATGGTACGACAAAATCGACAGGATGTTGTAAACATCCTCCTAAAGGTTTCCCTTTCAGGAAAGCGATTTTCCTGTAATGCTGTCATATTTCATACATGAAATATGTAGCTTTAGCAAGCATTATCCAAATGGATTTACCATGGCAACAGGTAAAAGGTTGAATCGTAATCAACACAATGTTGATAACAATACTTTTCAGCTAAAAGCCTAGCTTTATACGTTGCTATGTTCCATCCATGTATGTCTTCCTTGAAGACTTATAAGTACCAATAGGCACAATGCCTTGCGGTACATCAACTAGTTCTGAACTTGTTGATATACATGGAATCCATTTCGGACTCATGACACTTTGTCATAATAGGGAGTCGATACCTTGTATCACTTCCTCATATGCAGTCAGTTGGTATTCCTCAATAAGATAGACATCTTTATGAGGTGAGATCAGAAACCCATACCCCATGTTGTTTTCTGACTCTCTCCGACATACGCGGTTCTTGTGTATTCGAAGATTGTGGTAATAGTTTCATCCTTGATGAACTATATATATGTTCCATTAGGATTCGATGCCTGGAATAGTATTACTCTGATTTTCATCGAGTTTTACTATCTTCCCACTTACCACTGCATATCGGTATTCCTCTTAGGAAAACCGCATGGTGAGCAACAATCTAATTGTTCTCTCGTGAGTTGTATAAGTACAATACTTTTGGTATCCCTAGGATAACCTACAATTGGCACGAAATATGTCAAACAGATTTTTATGGAACCTTATTCTAAATAAGTTCTGCACTGTTAATGCTTATCCGTTAAAGGAAATGGTAGCTCAGAGCGACTCTTGATTAACCTTATCATGTCCAATAAAATTCGGTTTATCCATTCGGACAAACCGTCACCTTGACGTGTTCCGGGAGGAGTCCTCATTTGAAAGAATACTTTACTCTTTCAAGTATATGAGAAACAAAACACTTAAGTATTTTCCATTACGGTCTTACCGTGACGGATTAATACTCTAGCCGATCTGTTTGTCTATTTCGTGTCGAAACTTAAAAATTTCTGATTTGTGTTCTTCAAAAGAAACATATAACCATAACACGATGCCACATCCGTAAAGGTCACGAAATATTCATATCCACCTCTAGCCTAGCTAGACATGGCCCACTTGCTTCACTATGAACTAGGGCTAACAGATTAGTGGCATTTACACTTTTACCAAGTAAATAGTGTTTTAGGCACATTGCCCAATAAACTAGATTCGTAGACTTTATTAGATTGGAATCAAATCAGTCCGAGTACCCACTCTTCAAAAGTATGGATATACGAGTCTTGTTTGATTGTGTCCCAAACTACAACGCCACAATATGTTTCATCTGATCAAATCAGTTTGAGCTATTTGTTTGTCATTATATACGTTTGAGATTTATTTATATTCAAAATATAAATGATGTTATTCACATCTAATGTTTTTATCTCAATATCATTTTTATATAATAAAACACTTTAGTGTTCTAGAATATAAAGGTTCACCCGCAGCGGGTTAAACACTGATATAGAGATAATGTATCTAGTCAAGCTAGTTACATTATAACAGTTTCCAAATCCTGCTCATAGCAGATTCTGAACATCAGTATATATTTATGTAACATTAAGTATTTAAAATCCAATTTCAATACTAGTAGTGAACATAATCTTGACAAACATATTTGAAGTCAGAGCCTTTCTCGTTCTTCAATTCCTTCATGTCTGCATTGTCCAAACGGTAGTCACGCTTCCGCGATCCCGTTTGCCACAATTGTGCAGACATTTTGGGATATGTCATTTATCTTCCCAGAAGACTATAATGATTTTGTCTTTGCCTTTTTCAACACTCCAGAAGCCTTTGGCCAAGCCTTGGCCTTCTAGAATATCGAAGTAAGGTGCGACTAGCGCTACTTGCCTAATTGCAAAGTTTGACTTTGTCTCATTGAGAATAGTCATTAACTCTCCAAGAGTTTACTATTGTAATATTAGTACTTCTAAAATCTAAAATAGATCTTTGAAGATCCTTCAATTTCTTTATCATACTTTAAGGATCTAATCCTTAGTTCTGATTCAGAAATTAAGGATTCTACTACGGTAAGTATAATGGATTAAGCACTTAAGTTATCAACACATAAATCTTCCAAAGATTATGCTCGACTATTTGCTTAACTTCGGGCTTAGGCATAATATGTTATTTTATCCACTAAAGTAACTTATTATTTTTCCAGGACCATCCTGAAATTTTATTCCCAATTTGAAAATTAAAACCATTTAAATACATTTTCCCCAGGATTATGTTTTAAATGTCAATCTTTCAGTTTATATCTTGATTCTAATAGTCCAACTATTTAATCAACGATTTGTGGTACTATATATTATAATGATTATTATAGTCCAACTATACAATCAAATATAATTTAAATCAATTAACCTCAATTATATTGATTACTATAGTCCAACTATAAAATCAATTATAATTGAAATTAATTATTATATAATCAACTATAATACAGTCCAACTGTTAATTAAAACAACAATTTAAATATTAGTCCAACTAATATTTAATTGACGAATGATATTTGAATGAGCGCGTATGGCGAGTAATTGAATGACCATGGAAAGCTTCGTAATCAATGTCGATGGACAAGAAGTGGTCTTGACTTTGGCCAACAAACCACAACTTGGACAAAACACTGACATGTAACAAAGCTCTCGTGATTCAAACACATCTTCGACAGACAAAGGCCTTGACTTTGGCCAACAAACCAATGCCGTCTTAGATCTTGAGTGAGAATCACTCAATGGAAGAAAAAACGCTTAATATTTGCGAGGGTTTTTCGAGTGCAAATTGGCAACCAATTTATTATCTTTGTTAAGGTCTCATCATCATACACCCTTAAACATGCATTCTAAACACATAATAAAGCGCATATGAAAATTAATAATGATATGCGGATGGATACTTTACACAATGATCCTAGATCAAATCTCTCCCTTTCTCTCTCCCGCTAGCACATGTATTTGCTTCTACCCGTTACACTACACTTCTAAAGAAACCTCATAAACATTGAGAAGAATAGGTGAGAAGAGAATACAAAGAAATGAGAGGTAATAAGGTTGGACTCGCAGGTCCAATTAATAAATTCCAAATTTATTACAACAATTTCTAAAATTGGCCCACCCATCTAATATCCATCCGATATACATTATTCATGCATCGCAACCATGTATTCACACAAGCATGTTATCAATCAATCTAATCAAATTAATTAATCTGATAATTATTCATCCAATGTTCAAACAACGATTTGATTTTGCTCTCGAGTCAAACTCGTTTTGCGAATAAGTACTCAAAGTACGAATTCTCGAATTAAGTTAAACTACATCATTAAATCCAATTTAATATGCATTCAATTCTAATTCACTATTTAATTCCAAATTAAATGTCACACTTTATTTACGAACCTTTACGACTTAAATTCGAAATTTAATCGTTACGGGTCTCAAAGCCCGATAAACGTCCAACGTCAATTTAATTAAAGTCCAATGGGCTTTTAATTAATTTCTCGAGGCGTGGACTTTTGGTCAACTCGGGTCAAACTGAATAACCAAAATCCAATCCGGGAGTTGCCCCATAAGCCTAGAAATCAATCTTGGCCCATTAGGCCCAATTAAACTTTAAAGGTTCATTAAGTCGCATTTGGGCTTTATGGAAGCTGTTTTGGGCCCAATTGGATCCAATCCAAATTTGCCTTAACCCAACTTTGTACAACAAAGCCCATTAAGCCCAATAACAACATTTAAGCCCAAATACAATTTCAAGCCCAATTTAATTAAACACAAAAATTCCAAATTTCCCATTTAATTAAACTAAAGTGTATAAACATAATTAATCACCCAAATCAATATTTCCAAAACACCAAATTAGTACTAATTAATCATGCCATCAACATTAAAACATGTCCAACACATTTTAACAAAAATCAAACCCAATTACATGCTCTTATGCTCTCGGCAATTTGGGGATTTTACGTCCGATTCGAATTCAATCCAATTAATTCCACAATTGACATTAAATCATATTCCCGAATGATTTCCAACACATCCAATTGTCAAAAATCAAAAATCCCAAGACATATTAGGGCTAGACCAATTCGGCCAACATGAAAAAATTGGGGAAAAATGTTCCAAACATAATTTCAACAAATTGATCCAATCAATCCTTAATTCAAACACATTTAACCATACTAATCCATCCAATTTCATTAATCATGCTCAAAATAAAGTTTGCCCAATTTTAAGCCCTCAACCAATTTCATGCTTTTAACCTGGCTCTGATACCAGTGTTGGAGATTATCTAGGGTCCCAAGGATCAAAAATCAAGCATGAAACATATGCGAATACATTCGAGAAGTCATGGAATACTTACATCGAGCGGTTGAGCGACGCGGAGGCAACAAACATCAAATTATGCTCATTATTTTGGCGTTGGCAGTGCAGTCACTGTCCTCACTGGTTCGGCCATTTTGAGTTCCTTCGTCAAGCTCCAAGCTTCGTCGAATGGTTCCCGGCTCATGGGTGGACTTCCCTATCACCTTCGCATGTCTCTCGGAGTGCTAGCTCTCTTGATTTTTGCCACAAAAACCAACACACTTGCTTCCCTCATTCACGTTTTTCTCAAACCACAAACCAGAAAGTTTACAGCCCTTTGGGCGTGAATGATGATGAGAAGAAAGAGAGAGAAGAAGTTGAAAATGTGTGTAAAGTCTAATTGATTTCTAAAATCAATTGAAAATATATCAAACATATAATAATAATATATGTCACTCAAGCTTTTAAAAGCTTTCCAACAACTCCCATCAAGTCACATCTATCAATCAAGTTGTCAAGTCATATCACTCAAAGTGACAAGTGATTTGATGCTTGATGCGACTAATGATTTGATGCTTGATTTGACTTGCGTGCCGCACTCGAATTCGAAATGCGAATGCGCTCGCAAACAATCTCGGGCTCGGGTTCGTTAATTCCAAGTTAACGAATTTTCCGTTGCGTCGTAATTAAATGATTACGCCTAGCGAAATCACTATTCACGTCGCTAACGAATTAATTCCAAATTAATCGTTATCTCTCTTTAATTGATATTTTATCCCAGATAAAATATCTCCGTAATTAATCCCATATTAATTTTCTCTCTCATCTAATTAATCACAGATTAATTAAAGTGCGAGTCATACGTCATCGGTGAATCTTTGGGAAGCGACCCATAAGATCCTCGGATATGTTGGCAGTAAATTCGGTCGTCGGACTATCCGAACACGTAAGTACCTCGTACCACGTTTATACAGATTTACAAGACAAGGTTGGCCTCTAGCAAAGCGCCATGCCTACCCAATTCTCCGGAAATATCCTTACAGGAATAAAAGATCTGTATCATGCGTAGTATACGTAGTATTGCGTATTTCTGTCCAGTATCAGATGATCACATGCGAGGCCTGGGGCTGGTACAGTGTCTGCCCCGTACGATGCATACATCGGATAACAAGCAACTAGTCTCTTTAATATTGGATAATCATGACCAAGTCATATTATCCCGACAGTTGCAACCTTATTTAGAGAGCCAGTTATGTATCCATGCGCGATCATCAACTCCATATGACTGGAGTGACACTTCCGTCTTGACATCACACCCAACACACTACGATTCTCGATATACCCAGAATTGGCGTACACAGAAACCGGTTAAAGCCCTGGACGACCTCAACCAAATTATATTGATTGTCGTATGAATTAGCGGTGCAAGTCTCAAGTTAAGACCAAATACACCTACCTTGATTTCGGATTTCCATAGACACATAGTCATACTACCAATGGAATTCCGAGGGGGTCTTATCCAGAGCGAAGCTGTTTCCCATACCATCGGTGAAACACAACCTCCTATTACACTTGCATGAGTATCCTATACCCAAATATATGAGAACTATGTCGTTGTGCCTTCACAACGCGTACAAGTGTAATACTAGTCTTTTACGCATTCATCGATGTCCAATTTTGATAATGCTCTGACTAGGGATATTTAATGATTTATCCTTCGTGGATTGATACTGCCTCATATCATTCTCAATCCAGGAACAAATCACAGGGACCTCTTATCATTTATATATCTAGGTGATCTAATCACAAATGATAAGAGTGCAATCTCTTTTGTCACATAGTTAATTTGTACAACAACACCGTGATCTGTACAAATAGTGACGCTATGGGTCATAATTGTCCAACAAAAATTTGATTTGATACATATTAATTAATTCTCAAATGAGTTTTTGACACATGCCATTGATATATTTATTTTGTTATTTAGTGTAAATAAAAATAATATCTATATTTCATAATTGTTATGAAATATGTTTAATTATTATTGGTTACTAATAATATTAAACTTTAAGGTTGAAGTATTCAATTTGAATTTGTCTACTTTAACTTTATGTTTAATTAGATTAAATATTTCCTTTGTAATAACTATTATTACATATATTTTATTATGTTTGGTAACAAGTGGCATGTTTTTTTTTAAGCTTGAAGAATTCCAATTGAATTTGAATTCTTTAATTATGATTAAATGAAATCTGAATGACCATTTTGCCCCCAATTTCGTCCTAGCCCTATTATATAAAGTGAATTTTTTTTTTCTCTTTCATTAGAAGCCTTGGTCGACATTCATCTCCATAGAAAGCTCCCAAAATTTTTCCTTGAAGAAACTTGAAAGAAAGTGATGAAATCAAGAAGAAAGCTTAAGGAAGTTAGAAGATTTTGAGGTAATTTTCAATATTCTTAAGCTTAGAAAGTTTGTTTCTTGTTCTTGAGTATCTAAAATAGTTCTAGGATTTCTTTCATTCTTGGATTTTGGGGCTTTTTGATTTGGAGGATAGATTTGGAGGCTAGATGCATGTGTGAAGTAAGATTGAGTAATATTAGTGTAATATTAGTTCAATTTTATCATTTGATAACTTGTTTCCATTCTAGAGTATTATGACCACTCTTGTAACTCCTAGAGTTGTTCTTGAGTTCATAATTGGTGGTGGCTTTGATTGGTGTAAATATTAATATGATTAATGTTGAGAAAATTGGATTTAAAGCATGAAAATGATATTTTTGGCACCCATATCAGATCTGGAAATTCTGGAATTTTGGTGATGTAAAATATGTTATTTTAATGTTTTGGATGTATATTGGGCATTGGAATAATTGCCGGATATTGTTTCGGAGTGAAAAAATACGAAAATGGCGAAAAAAGGCATTACCGGGTGAGTTTTGGGTTACCGGGTAAAGGCTGTCCCAACACGATTGGTCTGTTTGGGCATGTTAGACAGTTATGACCCATAGCGTCACTATTTTGTAAATGATATTGTATTATTGTAACAAAATTAACTATGTGGTAATGAAATTACCTTTACCGTTTTGTAATTTTTATTTACTTCGATATGTAAATGGTAAAAGTCCCTATGATTAGTTCCGGGTTGAGATGATATGAGACAGTATCAATCCATAAAGGTTTAATCATTAAATATCCCTAGTCGTAGTATTATCGAGATTGGACATCGATAATGCGGAATAGACTAGTACTGCACTTGTGCGTGTTGTGATGGCACAACGGCATAGTTCTCATATATTTAAGTATAGGATACTTATGCAAGTGCGGTAGGAGGTTGTGTTTTACCGATGGTACGGAAAACAGCTTCGCTCTGGATAGACCCCGCGGAATCCCATTGTAGTATGTCTGCGTGTCTATGGGAGTCCGCTTCAGGGTAGGTGCATATGGTCTTAACCTGAGACTTGCATCGCTAGTACTTACGACAATCGGTAGACTTTAGTTTTGGTCGTCCAGGACTTTAACAGGTTCTGTGTACACCTCTTCTAGGTTTATTGAGAATCGTAGTGTATTGGGTGTGATGTCAAGATGGGAGTATCACTTTAGACATATGGAGATGATGATCGCGCAGGATACAGAACTAGTACTCTATAATGGTTGCAACCATCGGGATAATATGACAAGGTCAGGATTATCCGATTCAAAGAGACTAGTTGCTTGATGTCCGATATATGTTTCGTACGGGGCAGACACATCTCCAGCCCCATGCCTTACATGTGATCATCCGATACTGGATCGCGATATACATACTATAACTGCGGTATACTACGCCTGTTATAGATCTTATATTCCAGTAAGAATATTCTGGAGAATTGGCAGGCATGGCGTTTTGCTAGAGGCTAACCTTGTCTTGTAAATCGGTAAAAACGTAGTACTTGGTACGTACGTGTTCGGATAGTCCGACGACCGTATTTACTGCCAACATATCCAGAGATCTCTTGGGTCGCTTCCCGAAGATTCACCGATGACGTATGATTCGAACTTAATTAATCTGGGATTAATTGCGGAGAGACTTTATCTTGGATAAAGTACTATTTGAAGAGAGAGAAGATTAATTTGGAATTAATCATTAAAATAATATATTCGATATATTAAACGAAATTTGATTTCGACGAAGAATTAAAATTAGATTTTAATTCGTGCAAACGATTTAATTTGGAATTAATTCGTTAGCAACGTGAATAGTAATTTTGCTAGGCACAATTATATAATTAATTTGATTTAATTAACGTCGCGATGGAAGTTCGCTAATTCGGAATTATCGAACCCGAGCCCGGGAGTGTTCGCGGGCCCACTCGCATTTAGAATCGAGTGGGTCCACACATGTCACATCAACCATCACATCAATTGTCATTGTTTTTAATTTATGATGATGGGTTTTGGTGGAAGAAGTGAATTACACTCCAAGTTAGAGTAAATTACACTCCAAGTTAGAGTGAATTACACTCCAAGTTAAAGTGATAGACCTTTGACCTTATCATATACCAATTTTGGTATTTTATTTATTATATTTTATTTTTGAAATAAATATAAAAGGTTTTTGGTAAATCATAACACACCACTTCATCTTCTCTCCTAAAAGTGGCGTGAACCACTCTCCTTTCCTCTCTAGTGACCGAACTGTGAAGGTTTCACAGCTCTCCATTTTTCGTTTTTGTTGCAAAAACTTGAAGAAAAATGTGTTGTTTTGGAAGCATAAGTTCACACAAGGCTAGCACCTTCAAGGGATCATACCAAGGTGTTATGGGAAACTAATTCTTGAGCTTGAAGGATCAAAGAAAGCTTGGAGCTTCCCCACTCACCTTGGCCGAAACCCTCACTGCACAAAGGAGAATTTTTTATTTCATCAACGCATCCGCATTCCGATCTTTGTGAGTATGATTCCGCCATACTTCAATATTGTTCATTCATTTATATTTATTTGTTTGCTCTTTTGATTTTGGGACATGGATTAGAATTTCCAACAGGGCAGTCCATGAACTGCCCAAGTACAATGGGGCGACCTGGGTAGCCCCTAGTGTGTATTGGTTGATCGGTTCGG